>BQNB010012932.1:0-36245 GCA_026074375.1 Tanacetum coccineum
AGAGATTTTGTGTGTTTTACACCTTGAAAGTGAGAAGTACATGTGTATTTCACTAGTAAAGGCCTTATATACTCTAACGACTAGTCAAAAAATACATGTATAAGTCATGATACAAGATGAGTAAAACATGGAAGTCTTTGATCAAAATGATGGGAGGTATGGCTAGGTTTAATGGCAAGTGATGTACAAAAGACCAAGTTGAGATTTTTGTGATATTTCTTGATGTGTAAACACCAAATCTGGTTTATGCATGTATATATGTAAGATATTTTGTTATTTTTAGGTATTGGGTATAAATGTGGGTATTTTTTGAAGCGTAGAAAAGTTTTGGTGCTTCCGGGTATGGCTAAATGTATTTAATTGCAAAACGTAAACGTTTTACCCAACCAATAAAAATAAAATATAAAAAGTTGATTATTACTTTCGTAAAAATAATATATTGCTTACTTGATGAAAACTTTAATTCGTTTGGTGTCCGTTTACGTTAATTGTTGATTTTTAGTTTACGCGATTTTACTATATAATAAGAATTAAAAGTAAACGCGTACGAAGAAAAAAAAATTAGTAAAATAGATGACGTCGTAAATGACCTGAAAATACGGAATGTTACACTAGCCTACTAAGTTTCCAAATATTACTCAAGCTATCTAATGATATTAATGGAAGTGATCGATACTTTCGTATTCCTAACAATCTCCCCCTAAGGGAGGTCACTCCATTTTATAAAAACTTAAACCTAGCATACTATGCTTTGTCTTCAGTCTTGTGCTTGCATATTTGTTTTCTTTACTTCATCTTGTGATATGTTGTAGTGATCATTGACTTTAGGCTTGAGCTTGTTCCATATAGCTTGACTTGTATGTGAACTTGAGCTTCTTTGAGATCATCAACCAAGCATAATCTCTTATCATCATCTTGAGACATTATCGTCGTCTTATGTACTTGTGACTTTTGGACCAACATGCTCATACTTGTTCTTGAAAGCTTGAATAAGACATCTTTCTTGAAAATCTTTAACTATAACACTTTGTCACTTCAAGAAAGACGTACGGTATCAGAGTAGCGAAAGTCTTAAAACATGTACTTGAGTTTTCATGATGTCTTTATATATATCGGTCGAGTGTGAGCATGTGGTATTGGCTTCGACTTGTCATTGGGAAACTGCTTCCACCGTCAGGAAATCTGCATAAATGGGTTAGTGATTAACAACATATATGGACGAAAGTGGCTTTGTCACATCATCGGATACGGTTGTAACAACCACGATTCCCCGTTACTCAGTATAAATACTGCATGTGATCAGGTAGAATTCTGAAGAATCTCCTTGACAGGGTTTCGCAGCTGCACTAGCCGTTCTCATTACCTGAGCGTCTCAAAGCAGACAACACGGTAAGAGTGAACCGGTAAGTTACTATCTTCCAGATTAAGCCGGCAATTCGTGTTCAGCTTTCCTATGTCTATATACCCTTGTGAGGCTTCCCATGGACATAAGATTGAAAATCAAGTTAGAAAATCAGTCGGTGTGTCAAAATGAAAACGGTTTTTATGACACACCAACAATTTTATCTTTTTCAAAATTCATTCGTCAATTCATAATCTGGACCGAATCGATATCCAGTATCACAAGTTCGATCCGTATAGGATCTCACAAGTCACCTACCAAGAGCTTGTTTGATGTTGGCTCAAGCAGGATTTCCATCTTCACTATAAATACTTATGGACATAATTAATCACATATGTAGTTTTACATTGCTTAGTTCATATTATATCAGCAACCGAGACTTCCAGGTTCAAGTTTAGCAGCTAACCAAGCAACCAGGCAAAATGGGACTTCTTTATTCAACCAACAAAAAAACTTAACATTAGTGGAACGATGTATACAAACTTATTCCATATCATTGGAGGTCAAAGCTCGAAAGTAATATAATTGATGTTCTAGAGTTGATTCTGCAGAATTTAGTCTGTATTATAAGCAAAAATTATACTTGGGTTATTCAAGTGTGTACATCAGGTTCTTTACTCACAACCTTTATGCTTCTTATTATATTCACTAGATATTTTTTTAGCTTGCCGATACAAATTTACTATAGTTAACCATATTTTATTTTTGCTAGGCTACATAAGTACCACTTAACTTTGCACTATTTACGTATCAGTTAGCAGAAAGGAGCATGGAAACAACAATAAGGGTACAAATGCTTCTCATCCGCAAATGGAAAAAGGGTATAATCAAGAGGTCATGCCATTCTCTGTTCCTGCAGCAAAAGCTTTCATTGCACAAAGTATGCACACACTTCCCCATATCATCTATTTGTATTTCATCTAATTAGAGTTGGAAAAAATTGGCCAGGTCAAGTAACAGGTTGAAACTGGGTTTGGTCACCTTGACATATCGATAACGAAATAACTGCGTCATTTATGTCACATTCAATCTGATTTTTTTATTGCGTTTGTTAACAGATGGCTGGTAAACTAATAAACATCAAGCTTCACACATGAAGGTCACAACATGTTGCATAAGAGACTAGAAGCATCTGTACGTGTGACTGTAGACGTCCCAACATCACTAGCCCACTCACTCCCTAACGGGGTTGTTCCCAACCCAAGTTGTTACCCTTTAATTTTAAGCTCCTATGGAGAAGGATTAAAGGTTCATATGACAACAAATGCACCAAGAGAGATTTTTCATGGAGCAAAAAGTTCAAGGTTTATGGCATTTGTACTGTTTCGCTTTTGCGTATGCTGATTACAGTGATGATTATAGTTTAATAATGTTTCATAATGTATTGACCTGCGAATAATTTATTCTCAATTTTCTTTTATAAATGAGATAGTTGGTTATTATAAACTTTCAGATGTTGTATGCATCAAAGGAATTACAACCTACTTTCAACATTTTTTAAGCATTCCCGTTTTGGTTAACAAACTTTAAATTTTACCTATTTGACCCGTTAAAAATGAAACACAAGCCAGCTGATTCTTCTTAACTAAATAAGTGGAAATTTCCACCTCTAGAATTAATGATTTTAAACTGCCTTTATTTATAGTTAATCTGAGTAACTTCATAAAAATTTCTTAAAACAACTAAGAGATGACTTGATGACAATGCTTATTGTTAGCCATGAAATGACAACTATTGTTCTTACATGAGTTGTATTCCTTCTGGCTCAAGTATGAAAGATCTTTCTATGTGTATTATTTTTTCATAGAAATGTTTATGGCCAAAGTTAATGACTAATGACCCACCACTGTGCAACATCCCGACAATATGAAGAAAGCACATGTTAAAATTGATGCAATGATCGCAATCGTATTCAGTTGTTATTGTAGGGAAGCGTTTGCCTACTTAATTGCAATTGTTGGATATATGATCCGAAAACTCTGTTGTTTAATCACAAAAACTTTTCTCATCAGGTTGTGTTAGCGGTTTCATGGAAATAGTTTCTCAAATTCGTAACTTGCATAATGTTTTAGGTGGTGCTCTCAATCCTGTAAGTATCTTATATGTTGTACTATCTACAATATCATGTCGATTCTTGCTAATTTGGTGTTGATTTAATCATCTTTTTTGATGTCAGAATGTTGCATATCTAATGATTTGAGGCATGAAAACGCTGAAGCTACGTGTACAGCAGCAGAATTCCACTAGGGAAAGGATGCCCAAGTTTTAAAGGCACATCCTAAGGTATTTGAATTGCCATATAAAAGTAACATCTTGATTAAACCTGTGTAATTTTAGGCGCCTACAATGTGATACTGAAAATTTTATGCTAAATATACAAGTGAAGCATGTTTATTATCCATGCTTGAAAAGTCATCCCGAGCATCATATTGCAAAGAAACAGATTATTGGTTATGGTGGTGTGGTCAGTTTTGAGGTCAACTCTACTTTTTGGTTGTATTTAACTTGACTGTAATTGCTACTTTTAGAAGTTAATGTTTTATGCTCATTATAGGTTGATGGAGACTTGGATTGCACCGTCTTTTGGTGGCGTTGAAAGCATTGTAGATCAGCCAGCCATTATGTCTTATTGGTTAGTTTCTACGTGTATACTTCGCATCTATCATTATATTTAAATTGAAACGTAGATTGTAATTGTGCTTTTTGAGATTTGTTTCTTCACAGGGATCTTAGAGCATTGAAGTTAAAGACTTTTAAGGATCTCAAGGCTGATGTCACTAGCTAGGTTGAGAAATGTTGGTGCCCTGCGAAATGTGCTCTATTTTTGACATTGTTTGTAACAAAGTACTTGAAGCAGCTCAATAATGAGATGAATCTTTCATCACCTTGCATTCCTTTCTTCGAACAAGTTCTGGTTGGTAAATTTGAACAAATCTCAAAATGGTTTCACTTATTATTGGCCTATAGAAAGTTAGTAGAATACAGTCGGTTGCATTTGTCTTTCTTTCGTGGTTGCGTCTACGTGAACACCCGCGCTCCGCAGCGAAGCGCGGGCAAAAATCCTCGTTTTATTGAAAAAGCAAGAAGATATTGTCAGGAGTAATTATTGATCGAAGTTTTAATTAAATTTATTTATAAAATATTTTAGGTTAAATATAAGTGTATATAAGGTTATAAATAGCGTGAGGCGTGGCGTGGCGGCATGACCAAGCCTCACGCCTTAGCAATTATGGCGTAGCTTTTGCTTTTTTATGGTGTGGCTTAAGGCGACCCAAAATATGAAAATATTTATATATTTATATCATATTTCATACATATTGACTTTACATACTTGTTGGTCCCTTAGAATCTGATATAAGGTTTATAAACTTTAAACTAATCAGATTCCATAACAACAAAGTGAGTTTTAAACAAATTTATATAAACTATATAAAGAACAAGTTTAAAACACACAGAAGTACTTTTCAGCGTATAGACTTTTATTATAATCAAATAAAGAATCTATGACACACCTTGCTTGCAGAATAGCAAGGTGGTTGAATGACAATTGGGGTGTTATCTCCTTCGAACTTATTCTCTAAACAAAGTTATGAGAATAAGAAAACAAACTTGTTATGACTAAACTGAAGCTTCAGCTTTCAGTAGTACGAGTCAGTTTATTTGAGAGATAAATAAACTCTTCAATGTGTATCACATTAATTGGAAGAGATATCATTTACTCTAGGAATCCCTTTCCTTTTATAGGTAAAGGGATTAGGGTTTACAAGTTTTAACCTAGCTACGTGGCAAGCATTAAATGGGTGGTTGAGCTACCATTTAATACACGCTTGCTTTCTAGAACTAGGTACAGTCCTTTAAGGAAAATTGTTATACTTCTATACCAACTTTAGAAGTAGCATTTTCCAAGGAGATTGCTTTATTCCTTTTGACATAAAGCAATCTTTTTCCCGCCTTGTAAACCTTCTAGAAGTGAAACACACATTTCAGCTTCTATTAAGAAGATAGACAACCTTCAGCTTAGAATTGTCAGCCAAGCTGAACTGAAGCTCCAACCAAGAGTCCTTCTTTAGTTTCTATACCGCTGCATACATTGAAGTGAAGATACTTCCCAATCTTCTAAGGACCTGAAGAGCTGATGCTGAAGGAACTTTAGCGACTGAAGCTAAAAGGCTTCAGTGGCTCAAACTGAAAGACTTCAATTTAAGAAACACTTAGGGGATTTTATGTTTAAATCTACTAAAAGACTGAAGGGCTCAGGAACTGAACCCAACTATCTCCCCTTATTTGAATATACAAATAGCCTAAGTTATAATCAATTGTTAGTGAGCAAAACAACTTCGTCTTACATAATTGATATGAATTGAACAACATAAACTGATAACCTTTCATTCTAACTTTCATTACAATACATTTACAAGAGATAAAGTTATTACAAAAGATTTCATTCTACTGCCTTAGCTGTTCAATGACTCTCATCTGCTTGGGTGGATTCAGGTTTCTCTTATCAATTTCATCAAGCAGAAGAGAACTGAAAGTCCTGGCATGATCATCAAGCCCTGGACCTTGGTAAAGTCTAAAGAAGATTTCTTATACAGTATATAACATGATGTTTGGGAAATCTCTAAATTCTTCAATGGTAACAAAATCTTGTCTGTGATGTGAATTGAACAAAATCATACCAAGGACAGGTTCATTAAGCACAGTACCTGGTAAATGATCTTCATATTGAACTGATGACTTAAGCTTTTTGTTAACTTTGAAGTAGTCATAGATGTCATCAACATGTTTTCTTTTCTTGTTTGCATTATCGAGAGGGTCCTATTTGCTTAGAGGAATATCCAAGTTTATGCCCAGTTTTGCTTCAGTTGTGTGAATGTAGTCCATTCTTGTTCCTATCTGTTTGTAGATGATTTCCCATCCTTTTCTAGTTCTTTTTGGACATGCTTCCATCACTTCTCTCCATTGGCCAAGGTGCGGATCAATGGCTTTGAAATTAGGAATAATTTTACTTGTACCATCCTCTCTGTACACTTTGAGTGTAATTAGACCCTTTCTGGTCAAGACATCACACTTGGTGATTCTTGATGCTGCTATTCCATTCAACATTTTGTCACAGTATTTATCATACTGTAACTTGTCATTGTAGTACTTGTTCACCACCTCTAAACCAAGAAGATCAATCAATTCTTCTTTTCTTATTTCACCTTCATGTCTGGCAGCTTCAGCTTTTGGTTCCTTCTCTATTTCTTTTTGTGCACGGATTTGTTCTTTCGTTAAATGGACATGCTCTCTACTTTCAGTGATAAAGTCAAACTTTTTCAGTTCCTTTTTCTTAGAGGATTCAACCGTGGAACCAGGCATATGTGTTGTTTCATCATCAGAGCCACTTTCAGTGCTTTCTTTCTCAGCCTCTTCTGAAGAAAGCCTTTTTGCCTTTATCTTCCTTGATATGCTCCCCCTTAGGTTGAGAGGAGCTTTTTGGTGGTGGTTGGAAAGAGAAGAATTTCATTTGAGTTATGGTGGTTGTGATGTCTGGCGGAATAGGTGGTGGTGTTGTGGTTTCAAGTTGTGGTATATTCAGGGTTACTTTTTTAGCTCTTCTTTGAAAAAGCTGGGAGATTGTAGCTTGATTTGTGTTCTTC
This sequence comes from Tanacetum coccineum, assembly GCA_026074375.1. Lineage (NCBI taxonomy): Eukaryota > Viridiplantae > Streptophyta > Magnoliopsida > Asterales > Asteraceae > Tanacetum > Tanacetum coccineum. The sequence continues at coordinate 7,045 of BQNB010012932.1, forward strand.
TCCCCCTCAGCAGGCATAGTGTCAGCTTGGCCTGCTGAAGAAACACTTTGATCTCCAGCTTTTGAGGATGCAGAGTCTAATACCTGAGCAAACTTGTTCAAAGCTTTTGTGACGTGTGACAAGAGACCTGGAAGAGCATACAAGGTCTTTAGCTTAGCTTGAACTGATGCAACCTGTCCGGGCAGAGAAAGAAATTCCTGTGGAAGTTCCCACAGAAAAGTATTCAGTTCAGCGACTTGTGATGTAAGACTGGTGACAGTCTTTGTAAAGTCTTCCAGCTTGGTAGGAATTTAGTTCAAATCTCCTGGAAGCTCAATCTCCAAATCATGAACTTGCTTCTTTAACCCTTGTACTTCTCTAGTTAGTTCATTCAGCTTGGAGGGAATGTCCTTCAGCTCAATTGGTAGTGAGCTGCCGAAGTCATGAGTAGATAGGATATTTGAGAGTTTAATGTTTTAGGACTTTACCAGCAGCTCTTTCAGCTGTTCCATATTGGGAAAGGAGGGTTGAGCTTTAAGGAGCGCAACTTCAGCTTCAGCTTTATTCTTTTCCAGCTCCAGTTTATGCTTTTGAGACTAGAGAATGAGAACTTGGTTGGTAAGCTCCTGGATTAAAGAATACTTTGGAGATAAAGACTTCAGAACTGAAGTATCTTTAGTTTCAACATTGTCAGTAGCATGAATTCCATCATCCTCCTCTGCATCACTCTCTATAATAATAACAGGATCATCTTCGGGTGAATCCAGGTCTTTGAAGCTTGGCTGAACATTGGACACCAGCTTTGCTAGATCTTCCAACTTGATTGTTCTGGAAGCTTCTTCCTTAACTTGTCTAGCAATTGAGCTGGCTCCTTTTCCTGTTAAAGGTTTAGTGAGGACAATGTCCAACCCTTCACTAACATTTTGGTTTGTTCTGCAAGAACATATGGGTCGGTACCTGCAAATAAGTGATCAAATGAAGTGTTTTTGGTTCCTTCATTTATACCCTATTGTTGAAGTACATAATCACTAGGAGTAGAATTTCTAGGATCAGCTTTAGCTGTAGAAACTGCTGAAGCATCATTTCCTGATGCAGACTTAGAGTAAATAATGAAAGAAGCTAGTGAATAGGCTCATTTAAATTAAATGCTGACATGCCACTACTGAGCTAAGGGTTGGCTCTTGCTTCACTGGTGACCCCTAAAGAGGTTGGGCCACCAGTTGCTTGTTGGTCCTCTTTATGCATTCTAGGATCCATAATGGTGGAAACTGGAGGCTAGCTTAGGTTTGAGTCCATGGCCGAGCTGGACTCTTTTCTTTTCTTGGAATGACCAGTTTTAGAACCAGTTGGTGCCTTAGAGGACCCACCTTTTGTTGCCTCTTTGCTGGACACAGATGGTTGTTTTAAAGAAGTTGATTGCTTCTTGTATCCAGGTTAAGCTCCAGGCTTTGTGCCTTGGGGAACCCTCTCAGCAATGGAAGAGGGTTTGGGAGCTTTAAAGACCACTGGCTTGTTTGCAGCACATATAGCCAACATGTGGCCTGTAAAGGGAGGTTCTTTAGGTTGGTTGGGCTTCAATGCCTAATTGTTGACACTGAAGACTTGAATGGGGTATAGTGTGACCTCATCATCCCCGTATCCTTCCTTCAACTTATGCATTATCAGCAGGGAGATAAATCAAGTGTAGGGAACAACCTTTTCCCTTTGTTTCTTCTTCAGCTTGAGGATGATGTCCTCCCAGAATATGTTTTCATAGTCTATGTTAATGCCATTAGCTAGACTATATAGAATAATGGCATCTTTGTTAGTGATTTGATCAAATCCACCAGTTTTACCCCCTAAACACTAGATGATTTGTGCCATTAGCAACCTCCACCTAGGAGGAAGGATACTCTTCTTGAGAGTACCTTTTGCTAAAACCTCTTCCCCATACCCAATTGTTAGAAACCACTGCCTAACAACATCAATGGATGGTGGTGCAACATATTCACCAGAGTGAGCTAGGTAGTGTGCGCCTATGGCATTGCTAAAGGTGTTTACCCCTACTTCTTAAAAAATACCACCAGTGGGTATTGAGAAGGAAACCTTAGAGTTCTCTAAAGTTGTGGCTGAGTACCAGAATTCAGCCATGTATTCCTTATACATGTTAGGAGATCTAGTAAATGGTTTTCTAAGGCAGCATTTGGAAATGAAATCAGAAACACATTTAAAATAATCTTGGTTATTGTGTTTTGGGTAGAGAAGAGCAACCTTATTGTTTGTGTTGAGGATGATGTCTTTAAGATTGAAGCTAACTTGTTTGGCAGCAACAAAGGGTTGTTCTTGTTATGGAGGAATTTGTTCTTGGTTTTCCATTTGAGTGATTTAGGGTTTTGATGATTTGATTTGTTTTTGGGTTTTGTGTGTGTGTTCTTGGTGAGAGGATTTGTGAATTATGAGAAGCGATTTGTGAATCAGTGAAGTGGGTTTATATGATTGGTTGATTTTTTTACTTTCTTGAGGGTTTGATAGTTACCAAGTGGAAGTTGTGAGTGGTTTTAGGGTTTGTTTTTAACATGTGCGCTAAACTTTGTTAATTAAAAATGAAAGTCAGCGAATCAAAGGTGTATCTGACACCCTAGAACGGTGAACAGCCGTCTGTGCACTGTTAAAGTAGGTGAGAGAAAAAGGTGAGGTCATTCGAACATTTGAAATTCATCATTTTATTAAAATAATTTTTAATTAGTTAACTTCTTTTGTAAGAAATCACTTAAAATTATTTTAATTTTGAAAATTATTTTTTTTGAAATGACATATTGATTGATATAAAGAAGCTGAACTAGGTTCAGGTTTGATGTTATGTTATGCTGAACTGATTATTGGAATCATCATCATCATCAGTCTTCCAGCGAAGGCGACAAAATCACAAGTGCTCATACAAGTCCATGAATGAGACATATGTGATTGCTCAGTTACTTCACTCAAGAGATAGTTGAAGATTTAGATAAAATTATTTTGCTAAACTGAACTGAAGAGAATAAACTAGTGAGTTCAGTTCTTGACTTAACCACTATATGTGCTCCAAGCGAAGGCGACAAAAACACACATGCTCATACAAATCCATGAATGAGACATATGTGATTGCTCAGTTACTTTACTAGAGCAAGTTAAAGGTTGTATGTAAAAACTGAACTGATCTTTAACATGAAAGTTTGTTTAATTTTAGAAGAAGGCACTGAAGCTTCAGTTTTCTTCAGTCAGTGTTGATAGCTTCAGGTTTTGAATAATGTTCAGCATATAGTAACAAATCAATCTTTTTGAGAGTTAGATTATGGATCTGACATCAATGAACCTTTTGGTTGATGTATCCAAGAGAGTCGGTCTCATTATCCTTCAAGGTTAAGATCTAAACGTTTTGGATACCGAAGACCAAGACTAAGAGTACCATTTTGGTACATGAAAATTCTCAACAGAAATAAGATGGGATACATTATGTTTGCTTGATGTCTTGCATAAAGCAGTTGAGAATTAAATGTTAGGTCTGCTTGTAGTTAGATTCATTAGTGGTCAATCCTGCTCTTATACTGAAAACTCTTTACAGCTTTTCGTGAGATCATTCCTATCACGTTAGGGGGCTATTGAGTATCATGATGAACCCATTTCTGTCATACATTTCACAGCAGAATCATTGACATCCTTTTCTTTGTTGATTGAAATGCCTCTTTCAGATTGTTTAGTATGAAATTTAAGGAGGTAGGTGAGAACACCTATCATGCTTATTTCATATCTTTGAGTCATCAGTTTCTCAAACTGTTTGCACATTTTTGTGCTGGTGGACTCAAAGATCAACACGAATTTGTACCAAAATCATATTTGTTTAAGTTTTTGTAGATAAATAGTGTTGTTTACCATACCTCTTGCAAAAATGTTTTTAGTAAGATAGGTTGAGAGAATATCTTACCATGCTCTTGAAGGATTGTTTAAGTCCATGAAGGGCTTTATCTAATTCTTACATGGTTGAGGAATTCATTTTATCTCAAAACCTGGAGGTTGTTTGACATAAGCTGCTTCTTTTAGTTTATCATAGAGGAATGTTTTGTTGACATTCGTTTGATAACCTATGAAGGTTATGTATGGTGAAGGCAAGAAAGATCCTGATTGCTCCAAGTCTTGTAACCGAAGCAGGATTTTATCATGATTTATTGCCTTATGAATACAATGTTAGATACTTCCTTTACTGAAAGGAGTTAGAATTGTATCATGTGCTGAAGTATCTTCCATTTGGAGAGGATAAGAGTTCAGGATTCTGAACATATTTAGTTTTGTGAGGTTATCAATGAATTGATTTTCATTAGTGTGTGTTTTTTTGTTCAAACTTATCATTATTTTGATGAGTTTCTCAGTTTGAAATGGATGATCTGTTTTGATCATTTTGATCAATTTGATTATCTTGACCATTTTGGTCAGGTGAGGTTTCATGAAGATTTCTCAGTTGTTAAAAGCGTTTCAGTGTTTATGTTGTTTGAACATTCCTTTTTTGAAAACTATACCATAACCATAACCTTTGGAGGTGTATGAAGAGTTAGTTCATACATTTCTTTGGGTCATGATTCTTCCAAGATTTGTGCAGGTAAACATTAATGATAATTTTGATATGCTTTGAACGACCATTGTTCAAAAATGATATGTTATATTGCACAAATTGGATTAGGATGGTTAGTTTTGCCTAGAAACCCACCTCTTAGTGGGAGTCTTTGATCTTGAAGCACTTGATGATTCATTCTTACTTGCTTTGAAAGACTCAGCATTCTTAGCTTGAAGAGTTTCTCTTTTCCTAAACCACTCAATGTCATTGTGATCTGCTGTGGTATGAACATTGCTACCACATGTTTTACAGTTCTTTTTGACATGTTGGGATTTCTGGATTGAATTCTCTTCTAGAGAAATATCCTGTTATGAACATGAGTGTTTGATCCTAGCTTAACTATTTTACAGGTGGGCAAGTATAAACTGTATCATTAGAATGATGATCATTATATCCACAATGTATGCAGGAAGGAAAATATACTGAAGGCCTTGAAGGTCTGGATCTTGAGGAAGATTCACCTTGACCATTATGATGCTGATTTGCATCCATGGAGAACATAAATTCAGCATGATCACAAGTTCTATAATTAGTTCTTTTGTACTTTTTACAAAACAAAACTTCATAACAATCTCAGAGAGATGATTGTTTTCTCCACAAAGTTCACAATTTATTTTAAATTGAGTTTTGTATTTGTTTTGAAGTGCATTTTGAAGGAACTGTTGAGCTTCTTGTTAGCTGGAGTAAGATGATTTTTTCTTGTGATTTTGTAATTTTAGTTATTACAGTTCTTTCATTCCAATAAGCCAAAGGAGGATCATCTTCCATTTTTTTATTCTTTAATTACCGCAGGAGCTGAATTAGTTCTTAGAAAACTAAGGACTTTTGCCACATGCGGAGCTGAGGATGGTTCGTTTATTGTGATACCTTTTAAAGTTTCAACTTTGAATGTGGATTTTGACTTCAAAATTGATTTGATAGTCTTTGGTCCGGAAACAGATTCATCACCATCCAACTTCTTCAGTGGAAGAAGAGGAGTGCTACAAACTGAAGATTCATTAGCTGAATCATAATCAGTTGCTGAAGAGTCAGAAACTGAAGGATTAGTTATGTTTCTTTGTGACTCATTTGAAGGTACCTCATCAATATCTTGATTAGGTAGAGTAAAATCTTCTGTTTCAGATAACTTATGTATATTACTATTAGTAATAGGCATATCTAAGTTATCTACTGAGGATTTTACAAATACCAGTTCTTTAGACTCAAAACTGGAGGTATCTTCAGTGAGTTGGTCACTTCCTATAATTTTCTTCTTTTGAGTGGGAATTTGTTCATTGATACACTGATTAACTATATTAGAGCTATTTAGCCATGTTTCTGTAGTAGATGTTAGCTCTTTCAGTTTAAATTTTAAGTTTTGATTCTCTTTGAGAATCTCAGTGTTTACATGTTGCATGGTAAGAAGATCAAGTTTTGCTTGTTTTAATACCAAAAGATGTTCTTTGCATGTATTCAATTCTTGAACAAGATTTCTATATTTTGACAAAAGATTGTTTTCTTTGTTCTTCAAAAACATAGTTAGATCATACAAGATAATTTAGAAAGTATTTTCTATCATCATTATCTTCCATTTAGAGAAGAGTGTGTACCTTTTTCATAGAAATATTAGTCAAATCACCATTTCTGGCACTTTCTTTGCCAACTGAAACTCTTTCTTCATCAGTGAGTGCCATGAGAGCTTTAACTTCAGTTACTTCATTTTCATCAGACAATACTTCTTCATCATCCCAATCATACGTTTTAGCAATGAGACCTTTGTTTTTGCATGAGGAAGAACCGGGAGCTAAAGCACTAGAACTGAGGAGGGCTAGTTTAGCTTTGACTTTGTGGTATTTGGCTTCGTCTTTGGTGTTCCTCATTTCAGGTTTGTTTTCAGATTAAAGGAGTAGTTTTGGTTGGAATGGTGACTGATATGAAGGAACTGAAGTCTTTGACCAACAGTCTCTTGCAAAATGACCTTTCTTGCCATATTTGTGGCATTCAGTTCGGTCAATTGCTTTTGTACTGTTGAACCTTTGAGTACCCTTTTTGAAGAAAATTTGGCTAAAAGAGCTCTTACTTGGTATTCTTCCTCTAAGTCATTTAAGTACTCATGACTGCTTCTTGTATCCTCTTCATCATCAGGACTATCTTGAAAGTCCTGGACAATAGAGAAGGAGAAGAAGGCAGTTGATAAAGGAGTTGCAGAGACAAGTGATTTGCTCTTTTCAGTCTCATAAATACTGTCTATTAGGTTTTCTTCATATTGAGTTTACCAAATAGAGACGCAAGCTTAGAATCTTTCACATGATTTGTGTTTCTGAGACTTTGGCAGAAACTTAGCCACTTCTTTGGTAACCCATTTATAAAACCAGTATTTATTTAAAGCTTTGAAAGTTTAATGCCATCATTTACTAATTCATTCATCAAAAATTTATATCTGGTGAAAGTTTGTGTTAGAGATTCACCTTCTTTGAATTTGAAGGTGTTATAGCACAACTTCAGGTCCATGACCCTACTTTCTTTCACATCAGAGGGCCCCTCATGATATAGTATCAGGTCATCCCAAGTAGATTTTGCAGTTAAGCAGTTTATGACAGAATTCATTTGGTCATCTGGTAGGACGGACATGATGAGACTTTTGAGTCGCTGATCTAAGTTAGCAGACTTTCTATCATCATCGGTCTATTGTCCTTAAGGCTTCCTTTGACCAGCTGCCATAAGGATATAAGGACCGTTTGAAATGATATTTTCAAATTGAGGTTTAATACCAATAATATGGCATATGAATCTCTTTTTCTAATTGGTGAAATTTTCCACCTCTAGTACAAGAGCTGCAATTAACTGGCCACCCCTATATTCAAGAGTTTGTGGTACTTCTACTGCTGCCATTTAAGATGGATCTTGATTTTAAAAATCTTTGAGCCTTTATATATATCCTTTTAAAGGGACTTTATAAACTAGAAGGCTTTGATACCACTTGTTGGTCCCTTGGAATCTGATATAAGGTTTATCAACTTTAAACTAATCAGATTACATAGCAACAAAGTGAGTTTTTAACAAATATATATAAATAATATAAAGAACAAGTTTAAAACACACAGAAGTGCTTTTCAACGTATAGACATTTATTAGAATCAAATAAAGAATCTATGACACACCTTGCTTGCGGAATAGCAAGGTGGTTGAATGACAATTGGGGTGTTATCTCATTCGAACTTATTCTCTAACCAAAGTTATGAGAATAAGAAAACAAACTTCTTATGACTAAACTGAAGCTTCAGCTTTCAGTAGTACGAGTTAGTTTGTTTGAGAGATAAATGAACTCTCCAATGTGCATCATATTAATTGGAAGAGATAGCATTTACTCTGGGAATCCCTTTCCTTTTATAGGCAAAGAGATTAGGGTTTACAAGTTTTAACCTAGCTACGTGGCAAGCAAAATGGGTGGTTGAAATACCAGTTAATTGCATGTTTGCTTTCTCGTACTTGGTAAGTCCTTTGAGGAAATTTTGTTGTACTTCTATACCAACTTTTAGAAGTTACTTTCCCAAGGAGATTGCTTTATTCCTTTTGATATAAAGCAATCTTTTTCCCGCCTTGTAAACCTTCTAGAAGTGAAACAACACGTTTTAACTTCTGTTAAGGAGATAGACAACGTTCAGCTTGGAATTGTCAACCAAGCTGAACTGAAATTTTACCACCTAAACATCTTTTTTTTTCTTTATATCCACTGCATTATTAAACTGAAACGTAAGATACTTTCCATAATCTTCTAAGGACCTGAAGAGCTGACGCTAAAGAAACTCCAGTGACTCAAACTGAAAGACTTTAGCTTGAGTAATACTTAGGGGATTTTATGTTTAAATCTACTAAGAGACTAAAGGGCTCAAGAATTAAACCCAACAATCTCCCCTTATTTGAATATACAAATAGCCTAAGTTAAAATCATTTGTAAGTGAGAAAAACAACTTCTTCTTACACAACTGGTATAAATTGAACAACATAAACTGATAACCATTCATTCTAACTTTCATTACATTACTTTTACAAAATATAAAGTTATTACAAATGGTTTCCATTCTATTGTCTTAGCTGCCTAATGAATCTCTTTTTCATGCTGAACTAGATGACTTGTGTTTCTTTGTTGACCTGGGAATGGTCTTTCAAGTCATTGGTTCTTTTTCTTTTCTTGTGTGCTAACTCATTAGCTCATTCAGATGATCTTGTTCATTAAAGAGGTTTGTTGAAGTCAATCTTTAGTTCTCTTTTAGTTTGATCAAGGTATTCTATTCTTGTCTTTATCAATCCATAGATGGTTTTCCATCCTTTTCTTTTCTATCAGGATAAGCTTGTACAACCTCTCTCCATTCAGCCAGATGTAAGTCGCTGACTTTGAAATTTGCAATGACTTTAATTGTCTCATCTTCCCTATATACTTTCAGTGAGATAGGGCCCTTTTGTGTGATAACATCACAGTTTATGATCTTTGAGCTTTTTCTTCTTTTTAGCATCTTGTCACAATATTTATCAAAGAGTAACTTCTTGTTGTGGTATTGTTCCACCACATCAATGCAAAAAAGTTCAACTAGTTCATTTTGCAGGTTTGTTTCAGCATCCTTGGTGGTGTTCTTCTCCCCCTCAGCAGGTTGAAGCCAGTTGCTGGCTGCTGAAGGAACATCCTTGGTCGTAGCTCCTGATGCATTCTCCACCACAGTGGCAAACCTGTTCAAGGTTTTAGTAACCTTGTTTAATAGACTTGGAAGGGAATCCAAAGTCTTGAGTTATTTCTAAACTAAAGAAACTAGAACAGGTAAAGCTTGAAACTTCGCTAGAAGTTCCCATTGAATGTTCTTCAGTTCAACAACCTAGGATGTAAGACTGGAGATAGTAGAAGTAAAAGTCTCCAGTTTTGTTGGAATCTCTTTTAAGTCCCCAGGTAGCTCGATTTCCATATCTTTAAAATGCTTCTTTAGCTCTTTAATCTCTCCAGATAATTTAGTGAATTTTGAAAGGAGTGCTTTTCAGTTAAGTTGGGTAGCAGCTAGACGTCAAGTTGTGTGAGGCAAAAAGTTTGGAGATTCCAAGCTTTAAAGAGGTTACCAGAAGATTAGTAAGCTGGTTGATGTCTGGAAATGAGGGCCTAGCCTTTAGTGAGGCAACTTCAGCTTCAGCTTTTGCCTTTTTGATGTCCAAACTCATCTTTTGGACTATTGTAATTGAACCTAAGCCATTAAGTCTTAAATTTGAGCCGATTTTAGAGATGGAGGATGAGGGATTAAAGTGTCTTTAGGTATATCATGAGAAGAAGCATGAGTGTCTTTATCTTTGGCAACTTCTTCTTCTTCACTCTCATCTGAAACAATGATTGGTTCATTTTGTGGTGAGTCAGGTGTGAAGAAGGTAGATCTTGTGTATTTCAAGAGATCCTGATAAATCCTCCAGCTTTATTTTCTTTAAAATTTCATCAGCTCTGGACTCCTCATTTGTACCTGAATCAGTTTGGGCAGTTTTTAACCCATCTCTAGCAGATTTGGTTTGATCTACAAAAACACTTGGATTAGTCTTGCAAATATGTGATTAATTTATAGTTTTTGGTCCTTCATCCATACCTTTTTGTGAGGGTATAGAATCATTAGGAGCAGATAATCCAGGATCAGCTTCAGTTGTCGAATTTGTTGAAGCATCATGTCCTGATGCAGACTCAGAGTCTTAGGATGTTAGTGCAAATGAAAGAAGCTGAATAAAACAGGTTCAATAAGAATTAAATGCAGACATACTACTACTGAGCTGAGGGTGGGCTCCATTTTCACTGGTGTCCCCTAAAGATGTTGGGCCACCAGCTACTTGTTGTGTCTCTTTATGCATTTCACCAACCACTAGTGTGGAAAGAGAAGGATGGCTTAGACTTTTGTCCTTGGCCGAACTGGACTGAGTTTCTTTTTCTGATTGGCTAGTTTTAGATTTAGATGCCTTAGTCTTGGACTTAGATGTGTGTTTTGAAGATTGTTTTCTTCTAAGTTTACTTTTAGCTCCAGGCTTTTTGCCTTGGAGAACCTCCTCAGTATGTGAGGAAGGTTTTGGAGCTTTGGAGTCTACAAGCACATCTAAATTGCAGATGACCTTCATGTGGTCAGTGAAGGGAGGTCCTTTAGTTTGGTTTGGCTTTGGTGCCCAATTGTAAACACTGAAGACCTGAGTGGGGTTTATGGTGAGCTCTTCATTATCATATTCAGGCATCATGTATTCTAGTATAAGGGATATAAACCTAGGATAGAGAGCAACCTTTTTCCTAGTTTTCTTGCTCAGTTTGTGAATTATATCCTCCCATATTAGCCTAGCATAATCTACCTTTACCCTATTGGCCAAACAATACAGGATGGTGGCATCCTTGTTAGATATTTGGTCCAGGCCACCTGTTTTCCCACCTAAACACTGAATGATTTGACCCATCAGTAGCCTCCACATAAGCGGAAGACAATTCTTTTCGAGAGTTATCTTTGCCCTAATCTCCCCACTGTAACCTATTGTTGCAAACCATGGTCTCACTATTGTTATGGAGGGTGTAGAAACATACATACTTGAGTGAGGTAGGTTATGAGCCCTAAGAGCATTCCTAAAGGTGTTGATACCTATGTCTCCTCTAATTCCACCTGTAGGAGTGGATGCAAAAATCTTAGATTCATCTAAGGTCTTTGCAGTATACCAAAAATTCACTCAAGTATTCTTTGTATTGAGTTGGGGCCTTGATAAATGCTTCTTTTAGACAGGATTTGGAAATGAAGTCTGACACCTCCCTAAAGTATTCTGAGTTTGGGTGCGAGGGATATAGTAGTGCAACTTTATTGTTGGTGGTGAAGGCAATCTATTCAAAGGTGAACTCAATCTGATCTGCAGGTAAGAAAGGGTGGTTTTGGGGCTTTTCGGGTGTTTTGTCAAGAGTGACAGGTTCTTCTTTGGGAGTAATTTTAGATGAAGAGGGATTATGTGATGATGATTCGGCCATTAGGGTTTTGAAGATTTAATCTAGTTTGAGGTGTGTGTTATGTTTGTTCTTGATGAATTTATGAGAGTGAAGTGTTGAAAGGTTTGTTGTGATTTATATGATTGTATTTATCATTTGAGGTTATAAAGTTATGGGAATGTTTAGGGATTTGTTTTTTAACATGTGTGTTAAACTTTGGATTTAATGAAAGTCAGCAAAGCATGCATTCTGTCACCTTGAACAGGTGAACAGCCGTCTTATTAACTAAAATGTAGTGATGAGAGAGAAAATTCGATGAGGTCATTCTAACTTTTGGTCATTGTCCCTATATTAAGTTTTTTTAATTAAACTACTTCTTTGAAAAGGAAATTATTTTAATAAAATAGAATTATTTTTGAGAATCACATTTGTTTTAAAACTGACCTTGAGATTAATGTTTGAAAAAGTTAGACTATGTTTAAGTTTGGTGTTATGTTATGCTGAACACATTATTGGAATCTTCATCATCACCAATCTTCAGCAATGGCCGAACAAAATCCTAAGCTATGCTAATCCCATGATTGAGACTTAGTGATTTGCACTTTAGTTACTTCACTCGTGAGAAAGAAAGACATGAATTTTTGACTTAAATAATTGTACTAATAAAGAAATTAATTCAGTTTTTTGTTCTGTTCTTGCAATTGACAATTTTTGTGCTCCTAGCGAAGGTGACAATACATTTAACATGCTCATGCAAGTCCTTGTAATGAGGATCATATTGTGATTGCTATGTTACTTAACTTTAGCAGTTTTAGGTTAAATGATGTAAACCTAATAGTGACATTTAACATATGAAAATTTTTGTTCAGTTTTGGATAACGGCGCTAAAGGAGCTCTTCTGTTTTCTTTAGTTGTACAGAAGCTTTTGGTTTTGGATCATTGTTCAGCATACCCTAGTCAACAATCAATCTTTTTGATAAGTTGGCTCATCCAGAGGCTTGGTGGATAAGATATAACAATGTTGATATTCTGAGTGGGAATGAACATGTAATTCAACATGTACCCCTTTTGAATTGATCTCTGATAAAATGATATCTGATTTGAATATGCTTTATTATTGAGTGCATAACTAGATGTGTTTGAGATTGCATAGCACTTGTGAGATCACAAACTTTCGGTACCTTTTTCTTAAATGTTTTCATAGTCAATGTGTTGACGTCTCTCTTCATCTATATTTATGTTGGCACAACATCACAACTGCAGCTACACTATTCAGCTTCAGCTGAAGGGGACATGTACTGATTTTTGTTTTTTAGAACTCCGGCACACTAGCTTGCCTCCTTGCTACTGACAAAACACATGAGTGCTTTTCATGTCATCGTTGCCACCCATCATAGTTAGAGTATGAGGATCCTTTATTGGTCATAAACCTGATCATTTTGGATATCCATTGACCAAGACTGGAATAGTACCTTTAGGTACCTAAAAAACTCTCTTAATCAATTATAAGGTGGGATTCCTTAGATTTGCTTGATTTCTTACACATTGAACAAGTTGGAGAATTTAAATATCGGTCTGATATGCAGTTAGATATGTTAGTGATCCCATATCATACCTCATATATCCGAGTCTCATTTATAGCTTTGCCACTGAGGTTAGGTCTTTAGTGTTAGGGCACGGTTCCATTGAAGTTTTTACTGCATTGAACCATTTTTGTCTACTTTTTTTGTAGATCCTGTCCCACATATTTTTCTTGGTTGATTGAAATGCCTTTTTCATATTGTTTAATCTAAAATCCAAGGAAATAGGTGATGACACCCATCATGCTCATTTCATATATTTGAGTCATTAGTTTAGCAAACTGTTTGCACAAATTTGTGTTGGTGACCATTGAAGATAATGTCAATCAACATTGATTTTTACCAGAATCACAACAGTTTGAGTTTTGTAGACAAAACAGCAGTGTTGTCTATTTTACCTCTAATAACTTTGTGTTCGGTGAGAAAGGTTGAGAGAGTTTCATACCATCCTCTTGGAGCTTGTTTAAGTCCGTAAAGGGCTTTGTCTAATTTGCATACATGGTTTGGGAACTCATTGCTCTCAAAACCTGAAGGTTGTTTGACATACACTTCTTCTTTTAGTTTACCATTGAGGAATGCACTTTTAACACCCATTTGATAAACAATAAAGTTTGTGTATGTGGCAAAGGCAAGAAAGATTCTGATTGCTTCAAGTCTTGCAACTGGAGCAAAGGGTATCATCATAATCTATGCACTCTTGCTGATTGTAGCCTTGAGCTACAAGTCTTGCCTTGTTTTTTCATGACAATTCCAGTTTCATCCCTTTTGTTTCTAAAAACCCATTTTTAGCCAATTATGATTTTGCCATAAGGTGCAGGAACTAATGTCCAGACTTTGTTTCAGGTGAATTGGTTTAGTTCATCTTGCATGGCATCAACCCCACAAGATGCTTTAGTGCTTCAGAGACCTTTTTAGGTTCTTCTTCAAAAAGAAAATCTACAAAGAGACATTCATGAGCTGAAGCAGCACTAAGTTCTTTGGCCATTGCTCTTGTGAGCATTCCAGCTCCTGGATTACCAATGATATTGACCAACTCAATGTGTTTGTCCTAAAATCATCTGTCTTGAGGAGTTGGAGTAACCACTGATGGAATAGGTAAGGGTGGATTTGGGATTGGAATTGTATTTTATACTTAAGTATCCTCTACTCTTAGAGAGGATGGGTGTTCAGAGATCTGAATGTCTTCAGTGTTTAGGATATTATCAATGATTTGTTCATCATTGGTGTGATTGGAGTGTTCAGAATGATCATCATTTAAGATTTCATCATTTTGAACAAATTGATCATTTTGATTAGTTTGACCATTTTGTTTAGGTGAAACTTTAGTTTCAAAAACAACTTGTTAGGACAATTCTAGGTTTATGTAGGATACTATTATTGCTGTTTGTTTGATCTTTGAGAAGGGCTCGTATGGATTGAAGATATATAGGTGGATTATCTTTCATTTTTAAGCAATGTTGATTGGTGTTGTCATAACTAAAGGTTTTGAGAATTTGATAGCATCACGACTTTCATCCTTCTCTTTAATCATACTTAGTTCATTCCTTTAACGTTTTCATTCTCATACAAATCAATTATTCTAAACAACTTTTTAAACGTGACAACCAATTTTAACTCAAATTTGTAACCGCCCTTTATCTCTTGGGATGACCTCGGATTTACCAAAACTACACTACTCATGATCGGGTTCTCTGCCCGTTAGTGCGTGTATTGGTAAACGAGTTTTATAAATGTAAAACTTGGCAAAATATTATTTAAAACAAAATACACATCAGAGACCTCACCTTAATATTAATACAAAGCACACGGATCACTTAAACGCACTACATAAAATAATTAAGAAAGCGATAAAACAACGAGATCATAATATAATAAATCAAAAGATAATAAATAAATGCTAAGAACAAATAATAATGCTAATTGATAGCATAGCAAAATAAATTAAAAGCATGATTCTGCTCAATCAACATAACAGGGGGATTATTTATTACCAAAATAAATTGAAGACTATGATTAAAATATGCTGGAAGTAATGCTTTCGTATCCTAGTCGAAGCCCATGGGGTTTGCCGATACGTACTGGCGTACATTCTTCTTCCCTATTTCTTACATGGTCAGTCTGACTCCGGAATGTTGACATGTTAATAATTGTGATTTGCATACTATTTTATACTGTATACAAAGTTTTAATCCATTGGTGAGTTCAGTCCCTGGAGTTAACATAAAACTTACACTTCAACTTGCATTTGGTCCCTAGTTGATATGTTACGCATAACCTGCAAGATGCGTTAGCCGTAAACTCTGAGTGCGTTTCAATCTTGTAGCGTAAAAATATGTACGACGTAATTAAAACCACAGTTACGCAGTAACTTAGTCAGCATGAATATGTTTCCCATAATCCTATTTTACGAGTAACTCTTGCTCGGAAGTTAACGACCGCAATGCTGTCTGCACCAACATCTTCGTAATGATAATTGATAGGCGTAATCACGCGGGACGTTACGGCGTAACATCTTTAAGTTCCAATCGGACACCTTTACTCTTTAGAAAATATTATGGTACCCCTACTAATTATAATATAGTAGTTGTTACTATTTAGTATTTGGCTTTTACGTCACATGGAGATATTTAGTATTATCATCCAAAGTACGTACTTTACTCAATAAGTGTATTGATACTGTTTTTTGGATTTCTTCGCTTTTTCCATTTCCAATGCCTTATTTTACATGAATTGCAAAATAACTAAATTAGCGTTCGAATTCTATAAAATGGTATAAAGTAGGGATTGGTTGTGTAGCAGAAGAAAACGAAAAAACCAAACGACGAAAAAACGACCGAACTAGAAATGGATGGTTCGGTTTTATTTTTCCAAAACGAAAATTTCGGTTCGGTTTCGGTATTTGGTCAAAAACGCCGTAAAAACGAACGAACGAACAAAAGTTTATATTATATATAATTAATTAATATAAATAAATAATTTGATAACTAAAATTTTAAATTTATATTTTATTTTATGGATGAAATATTATTAATAATATTATCTTAATGTTTCTATATTTGTTTGTCGTGTCGAGTGTTTATTGACTAATATGTGTTCACTGACAATGATATATGTGGAGTATTTTACATGATGTGTGTGTCTTCATTTTATCTGTGTATAAATTGTAAAAATTTGTAGTCTGTAAAATTAATAGGCTCCTATTGGACAAAAAACATTAAAAAAATAACTCAATTTTTTTCTTTCCGTTAAACAAGTTTATTAAAATAAATTAGCAACCAACACATTTAACTGTTTGAAACGAAAAAAACCGAACAAACGAACCGCAAAAAACGTGGAAACAAAAAAACCAAACTGCAAAACCCAACAAGTTTCGGTTTTTGGTTTTTAGAAAAGAACGCATATTTCGTTCGGTTTCGGTGTTTAACCAAAAACCGACCAACCGAACCTGTGGCAACCTGTATAGCAGGCAATAAACGCGCAAATTTGATTATGAAAAAGTAATCAATATTTCATTTATCACGTATCTCCCATTAAACTTTATTGCCTCAGTAGATTTTAAATAATTCTCAAAAAGATATCTCCGGTTATCAGGAGATATGAATTTATAAAATTATTTAGCTAGAAAACTTCAACCCGAGACCTCATGAAAAGGAAAAACGAATAATTCTACTTCACTAATCATGTGGTTTATTTTTGGTGAAATCAACGCTTATTATGGGGAGTATTTTTTATCTAAAGCTTGGCAATGGATACTATCTCTACACTAGAATCTAGATGCAAGTTCAAAAGGCAATGGGATAGAACAACACAAAGGTATAGGGGTAAAGCATTTTTTAATATCAAATTTTAAACAAACGCTGTTACACAACTTTTTTCGAGAGACTTTTCCATTTTTCAGCTCGGCGTTTGGCGACAAAATAACCATCCATCATATCAATTAATCTCGTTTTTAACGACGGGAATTTAAGAAGAAGACAAGGGGGGATGTGTTTAAATAGCTATAGGGGCCCGAAATTATAAATTATATTATATTTAAATAAATTCACTCGCTGACATGTGTGTTAGTTGATTGGGGGACTTGGCATTCAGTGTTCAATTCCTCATTCGAGGTATAAAAAAAGAACCAAGGGATTTGAGTTTTAGGGGGTGATGATTCTTGTGATTGGGCTAGTTTCTAGAGAGAGAAACACATGAGAGGGATTTTCTAGTGAGAGAAAATGTGTTTAATAAGAAAAGTGAAAATGACTAGCTTGCCTCTTCCAAAGTTGGAAGAGGCTTATATAGTTTTTACAAAATACCGGGTATTAGTACCCGGCTTAAAACCGAAAGACATACGATTAACTATTAAACTACGAACTATTATAAACAATAAATATACGGGGTGACCGAGTCTTTTACTCATATCTAACAATCTCCCCCTAAGGGAGGTCACCCTTGAAAACACTAGACTTAAGCTCTTACAGCTTGCAGTCTTTTGATTCTTCATGTTACATCTAGTACTTTGTTGTAGTGATCTTTAGATAACAATTGAGCTTGTTCACTTTGACTTGTTTTGATTTTGATCATGAGCTTTCTTGAGATCATCAGCCAAACTTAATCTCTCATCATCTAGTAATTTATTGCCATCTTGTGCACTTGTGAAGAAGAATATGATATCAAAGTTTGCGGAAGCTTTGACACCTTTATGAGATCTTTCGTAACTTCATAACAAGTGTAGGTCGTGTCAGAGCATTCGGTTAATAACTTGACATTACTAGAACTGGGTATCTCCATCTCCATCTTTAAATAATCCTGTAATGAAACAGTTAGCAACAAAGAGAAAATTGATTTGAAAAATCAGTCTAAGTGTTAATAATGAAAATATTTTGTAACACTTTGATAGTTTTAATTGGTTGTCAAATGTTCAATAACTGTCAATTCTTATGCTGGAACAAGTTTGATTCACGTAGAATCGCACCATCGTTTCTTTCCAGTTGACACAAGTTTGATTCTTGTAGAATCGCACAAGTCACCTACCTAGAGCTTGTTTGATGTAGGCTCTAGTAGGATTTCCATCTTCATAGTGAATACCTTCATATCACTCAGATTTTCTAGCAATATCACAAGGATAATGCGTAGGACTCTTAAGATAACCTTGTTTCCACAGTGTGTGAAAGACAAGATAATTAATTGGTAAGTGTCCTAATAAGATTTATTGATGATTTCTTGGCTCTAGACTTAATAGTGCGTTTTGGTTTTAGTCGTCGGAGGCTGGAGCTGACTGTCACCTTTTCAATATCAACTAACTCGGAGTGGGAAAGTCAATAGATAACGTGTTTATCTCCGTGAGAAATGAAATAGAAATATTTTGAGAGATTCTGAGTGGCTAGGGAGGGTTGTGCATTGCATCACTGGGTCCATGATGTCGATTTCAAGGTCAGCACCAACTTGTGATTCTGACAGCCATATTATTGACCTGTTTCCTTGCCCCTTAGTGTATTAAGGGCTTCTTTCTTTACACCCTTTATCTTTATAATTCTTTTCAATCCTCAACCCTTTAGTGCTTAACGAGACTTCATGACTAGCACTTTGTTGGGTAAATTCTAGTACTAGCTCCAATCACAGTCGCACTATTCCTTGTTCTCACATTTACTCCTTTTAATCCATACCTAGGACTTCTGTTACTCACTAGTTGATTAGTCCATGGTAGAGCCCTCCGGTTCCGGCAGACCCTTGACGGGATTACCTAACCTTACCATCCTTATAAACTTCGATAACAGTAATACATTGTCAGTCTTTTGGTAAAGTTCACCTTGCCATAAAATCACTGTTGAAAAACTCAATCATGTACTTATGATATAACTATCAAAGTGTTTAGTACCCGATTGTTTTTGCATTTCAGAAAAGCTCCCCCTCAACATGTGCATCGGTATTCGAAAATGTTTAGCACATGGGGGTGGAGAATACACCTTGAGAACCTTAGATGTATGTCATATTTAGTTACAAGCTGTGTTATGGAACATATTAATGCTCCCCCTCAATCGTTGAGGGTATGTGTTAGTGTCAGATATGATAATTTTGAAAGATTTTTTCGTTAAACTCAAAAACCTGGTTTTTTAAGTTTAATGAAAAACTCATGAAAGATTCATACACTGACACATAACATCAAATTCCATACTACTTAGAATGTTAAGATATGTTGCATTACCGATGATATTGATCTTAATCATTCACTTCTCTTGATTAGTTGGTAGCCAATATCTCTGAGTCTTCCACAAAATGAATGCTTCGAGATTTCTGATCTTTAACTTTCTCCCAAATATCTCGATGACCTATAGGTTTTTATAGTGGAGGTGGTGGTGGTGGAAGTGTTGATGTTGTATCAGTTGTCTCTGTTACGCTAGAGGGAACATCAGCTGATGCAGTGAGAGCTCTGAAGATTTGGTTCCTTAGCTTCTTTTGTCTCTCCAAGACTCGGTTACACTTTCCAATCGGCAACCCAACATTACATATTGAAACACTCCTCGCCCTCAATCGATGACCCATTTTCTATTGAAAGAGTTGTAGTCATTGATTGAGTGTCAAATTGTCCGGATTGGTTTTCAAACAACACTTTTACCACCGTGGTTAACATAAATAATTTTGAAGAATCAATTAAGAAAAATTATTTGGTTATCAGACAGGAAGACTTCTCTTCTGAATTAAGAAAAATGCACTGAACGTAACATAATCCCAATTGCATGTAATATAAAGTAATCCATGCCCGAGTAAAATTAATTACCCGTTGTTAGGAACAGTTGTCTTTCAGACGACAATCTTTCCTTCAAATGAGAACCGGGTTGCAATTTGAAGTAATTGCAAACCATTTTGTAATTCCAAATGACTTAAAATATTTACCAAGTCTATTTTTATGTACTTATGTACAAAGGATACTAGAGGACACTTCATTTACTCATCCTCTCCTTCTTGAAGGCGTTTGAGGGTTTCAGGGGTTAAACTCTTCATCCCAAGTCGTGGGAGTAGAAATTCGAAACGCTCTCTTGGTAAAGCTTTTGTGAGGATATCTGCCAGTTGATAGTTTGTTTCCACGAAGTAGAGTTCAACCACTCCATTTTCCACTTGCTCTCGAATGAAATGGTGTCGTATGTCGATGTGCTTAGATCGTGAGTGCTGGACATTGTTTGCATCCCCACCCCCCCCCCCGCTTAGAGCAATGGCAAATTTTGTTATCACAGAACAAAGAGAACTTATTGAACAGAAAGCCGAAGTCCTTTTAGCTAGATCTTCATCCAAGGAGTTTAGCACAGCATCCAGACATTGCAATGTATTCCGCCTCTGTTGTTGAGATGGCCGTGCTTCTTTGCTTCTTTGATGACCAGCTAACCAATCTATCTCCAAGAAACTAAGCACTTCCCGACGTACTTCTTCTCAAATCCTGACATCCCGCATGATCCGCATCTGCATAAGCTGTTAGTGACATAGCATTGTCCTTCGGATACCAAAGACCCATGTTAATGGTTCCTTTTAGGTACCGAAAGATACGTTTGATTGCTTCAAGGTGCTTTTTGGTAGGCTTAGCCTGATATCTAGCACACATGCACACAACGAATACAAGGTCGGGTCTACTGGAAGTGAGGTACATAAGGGAGCCAACCATTCCTCTAAATCGAGTTTGGTCAACTGGAATCCCTAATAGATCCTCGTCCAGTTTTAATCGATCCACCATAGGTGTATCGACAGGGTCTGTAAGATCCATTCCATATTTCTTTAAGGTTTCGAGGGCATATTTGGCTGGGTTAATGAAGATGCCTCCGGGACTTTGAGAAATTTGTAAGCCTAAGAAAAACGTCATTTGTCCCATCATCGACATTTGAAATTTAGAGCTCATCTCTTTTGAAAATATGTTACACGCATTATGATCAGTTGAGGCAAAAATGATATCATCTACGTATATTTGAACGAGAAGGATATGTTTGCCTGATTTGCGTGTGAATAACGTAGGATCCACGGCACCCTTGAAGAAATTGTTGGCCAAAAGGAACTTTGATAGTGTGTCATACCACGCCCTTGGAGCCTGCTTTAACCCATAAAGAGCCTTCTTCAAACGATGGCAAGCTGTCGTCTTGTTTGAACTGGCATGGTTGGATTTCCACGAACTTGTTCTAATGGATGATCTCTGGTCCATCGGTAATCATGACTTTGTGGTTGAAATGAATGCACATCGGTATTATCAATGTTGCGTGAGGAAGACTCACCAATTTCTTGTACCCGTGTACAAAAAGGATTGATAAATTCATCTTCTTGAAACGATGCATTCGGTGCTTGATTATTGTTGTTTTCCTCAGCTTGACCGTGTGTTGGATTGTAATATTCTTCAAGTAAAGGACTGAAGAGAAATTCCAACCCTTGTTGTGACGAATCTGTCTTCTCTGCTGTAGGAACAACATTTTGTCTTGGGGGCACGGGGTCAGAGTTGTCATAATCTGACGCCTTTTGTCCTTGAGGAACGAGGCCTGAAGAGACATTTTCAACAGACATCTCTTGTCGTTGTGGTGCGAGGTCTGAACTGTTGTGATCAGACATCATTTCATGAAGCACGGGTCCTGAACTGCTATGATCAGGAGCCATCAATTGAGGCACGGGTCCTGAACAAAATTGGCCAGAAACCATAAACTATCTTTGAGATAGTAGATCTCAACCATACCGTTTCACACCGAATGGAGTTGGATTTTCATTTGCGTCAAAGTAGCTCCAAATGGCATGTTCTTGTAGTTGACTTTATGTTGAAATTGGACGAGAAGGATCGCCAATAACATTCTCTTGATGAGTGACTTGAGATTGAATTTCCTGATTTGATGGTGAAGTACTAGTAGATTGTTCATCTTGATCAATGGTAGTTGATGAAGGTGAACCAACTGGATCAACAGCTCTTGAAGCAACAATAGCTACCAGAACTGGGGAAACAGTTCGTGGTGGAAGATTATAGTACTCATTAAACAATGGTTACAACAGGATCTCATAGTCTTTCTTGGATGGTGGAACATATGGTGTTGGAGAAACTGAGTTTTGCACAAGTCCTGAACTGATGTATCCAGGAGTCATCAAAGAAGGCGCAGGTCCTGAACTGATTTGCACAGGAGCCGTGACTTGACCATTTCAAGAACTGAACTGCTCTGCTGTAGTGCGGATGTTGGTGGTGAAAGTTATAATGAATGATTCTTGACAGGGAGGAGATACTGGTTTAGGAGATGAGAGATCGATGACTGAAGTATCAGTAAAGGAACAGATGAAGAAACTTGTTGGATAGGAACAGTGACCATGGATTCAACTTCGGTTTCCATAGTAGTTTTTCCTGGTTCATCTTTTACTTATATATTTCTTCAGGATCAGGCTTAGTTTCCTCATTATCATCCCCAGTATTATCATCTCTGTCAAAATGTTCACTGTCCACATCTGCTTCCCACTCAAGAATTAGCTTTTCCTCATCAGGAACCCCTGGCTTGGATCCAGTTCCTTCACTTGAGGCTCTAGAGATGACTGTGGACTCATCAGGAACCCCTAGTATGTTACCAGTTCCTTCATTTGAGCCTCCAGTTCCAGGTTGTCTCTTGCTCATTTTCTTGCTTTCCTTGAGAGCTTTCATTATGTCAGCAGCCTCTTGTTCAGCAGGAGTAAGAGTTTGAATACCCTTGAGCTTCTTAGACGAATCAGAAGACCTCTTCTTTGACACAATAAAGGAATCTCTGAAAGCAATACCAGACTGTCTTCTTTGTGTGGGCTCGGGTTCAGATTCAGCATATGCATCAGACTTGTGTCAGTGATCTGGATGTTGTTTGGAAGCATATGCATCAGAGAGTTAACAACATCATCTCTTGTGTCAGTGATCTGCCATCCAGTTGAGGTAAGAGCTGGATGTTGTTTGGAAGCAGATGCATCAGACTCCCGTGGTTTCTTTGAACTTTGGTGATCATCTTTCGAAGGAGGCTGAGCTGACCCAGAAGCGGCAGATTCGGGTCTTCTTCTCTTTGCTGACCTACCCTGGTTTGATCCAGCTGAAGGGCCTTCATCATCATCATCGTCTTCTTCATCATCACTATCATGCTTTCTCTTGTGGTCTTTAACCTTGACTGCAACTTCCTTATCCATGGCATCTTCATCTGCTATTAAAGCTTCCATAAGAGCATGGTATAGATGGTAGTTGGCAGGATTTCTGTTTGCAGTCTTGTTCTTATTCATGTGTTTGAAGAGAGCACTCTTTAGATCAAATTCTTCAAGAGCCACCTTGTCTGTTGACCTGATGGAGTAAGTTGAATCTTGTTTCTCCTCACCTTGTTCCCTTTTGATTCTGATAATCTCCTTTGGACTCTTTTCAGATTCTTGATTCTTGATGGACTCTGGGCCAGGCAGCGCAGAGTATTTCTCGATTAAATCTGCAGTGTGTCGTTCAAGAATCTTAAGGAGAGCATCATCAAGTTTTGTTCCTAGATATTTATCAACAACCGTAGGAACTTGGGATTTGATTGAAGCCAAAACATCGGCAGAGTGATCAGTCTTCTTGACTTCAGACATCTCTTGCTCCAATCTTGCCACTCTTAGCTGAAGGGCGATGAATGGAGTAATTTCAGGGAGAGATGTGGTGATTGTTGTACTTCCATAACCACTTTAGCTTTATCACTGTCTTGCCAAATGGTTTGTCGACTCCAGACTCGTGGTCTATCGAACTAATGAAGTTCATCCTGCATTGCTTCGATCCATGCAGAATCAGCCATTGCCTCCTTACTGTTCTTTGGTTCTTCTATACTCACGGTGAGCGCGAACATACACATTTCAGGATCTGTGGCAAGCTGTTGTCTTGTTTGCACTGGATTTGTAGGATTGTCAATAACTTGTTCTAATGGATGATCTTTTGTCCATTGGTATTCATGACTCTGTTGGTTGAAATGAATGCATATTTTCATTATCAATATTGCATGAGGAAGACTCAGCAATGTCTTGTACCGGTGTACAGAAAGGATTGATAAATTCATCTTGTCAAAACGATGCATTCGCTGCTTGATCATTGTTGTTTTCTTCAGCATGAACATTTATTGGAGAGAAATATTCTTCAAAGAAATGATTGAATAGAAATTCGATCTCCTTTTGTGACGAATCTGTTTTGTCTGCTAGAGAAACAACATTTTTCCTTGGGGGCACGGGGCCAGAGATGTCATAATCTGACGCCTTTTGTTTATTTGAAACGAGGTCTGAGGAGATATTGTCAACAGACGTCTCTTGTCGATTGGGCGTGAGGTCTGAACGGATTTGATCAGACGTCATTTCATGAAGCACGGGTCCTGAACTGCTATGATCAGGAGCCATGAATTGAGGCACGGGTCCTGAACAAAATTGTTCAGAAACCATAAACTATCTTTGAGATAGTAGATCTCAACCATACCGTTTCACACCGAATGGAGTTGGATTTTCATTTGCGTCAAAGTAGCTCCAAATGGCATGTTCTTGTAGTTGACTTTATGTTGAAATTGGACGAGAAGGATCGCCAATAACATTCTCTAATGAGTGATTCTTTGTCAACTTAGTGATAGTATTAAACAGTTGAATAAGATGATGCAAATTTAATGGAATGACCCCTTGTCAATTAGTTTCTTCAAAACTAGAGTTTGAAGAAATATTATGAAGGAGGGGTGCATTATTAAATTATGCATTTTGATGTCCATGAATTTATTCTTCAACACCTTGATGAGTGACTTGAGATTGAATTTCCTGATTTGTTGGTGAAGTACTAGTAGATTGTTCATCTTGATCAATGGTAGTTGATGAAGGTGAACCAACTGGATCAACAGCTCTTGAAGCAACAATAGCTACCGGATCTGGGGAAACAGTTCGTGGTGGAAGATTATAGTACTCATTAAACAATGGTTACAACAGGATCTCATAGTCTTTCTTGGATGGTGGAACATATGGTGTTGGAGAAACTGAGATTTGCACGAGTCCTGAACTGATGTATCCAGGAGTCATCAAAGAAGGCGCAGGTCCTGAACTGATTTGCACAGGAGCCGTGACTTGACCATTTCAAGAACTGAACTGCTCTGCTGTAGTGCGGATGTTGGTGGTGAAAGTTGTAATGAATGATTCTTGACAGGGAGGAGATACTGGTTTAGGAGATGAGAGATCGATGACTGAAGTATCAGTAAAGGAACAGATGAAGAAACTTGTTGGATAGGAACAGTGACCATGGATTCAACTTCGGTTTCCATAGTAGTTTTTCCTGGTTCATCTTTTACTTATATATTTCTTCAGGATCAGGCTTAGTTTCCTCATTATCATCCCCAGCATTATCATCTCTGTCAAAATGTTCACTGACCACATCTGCTTCCCACTAAAGAATTAGCTTTTCCTCATCAGGAACCCCTGGCTTGGATCCAGTTCCTTCACTTGAGGCTCTAGAGATGACTGTGGACTCATCAGGAACCCCTAGTATGTTACCAGTTCCTTCATTTGAGCCTCCAGTTCCAGGTTGTCTCTTGCTCATTTTCTTGCTTTCCTTGAGAGCTTTCATTATGTCAGCAGCCTCTTGTTCAGCAGGAGTAAGAGTTTGAATACCCTTGAGCTTCTTAGACGAATCAGAAGACCTCTTCTTTGACACAATAAAGGAATCTCAGAAAGCAATACCAGACTGTCTTCTTTGTGTGGGCTCGGGTTCAGATTCAGACACAATTCTTGCATGAGTAGCATGAACTTCTCTTGCAACAGCTTCTTCTTCAGCTTCAGTTAAGCTGATAGATTTACCTAATTCCAAAGCTAAGTCTGGTTTAGGGACGATGTTGTCATGCAAGAGTGATCTTTAAGGCCTTCTGAAAAAGATCAGCACTCAGAGTAAACCATTTTTCATCAAGTTTGAAAGCTATAAACCCCAGTCTTTGCATCATGAATCAGAGAATTCCAGAACAGCTGAATGTAGTTAGAAGGGAATTTGCTGATGCAGTGAATGCCCTAACGAAGTTTGTGTTCTTGAAATATCAACTGAAATGTGGAAGATAGGATTCTTCTGCAACTTCTGTAGATCTTAGAGAAGGTTTCCCTTTCCAATCTGTAACTGTTCTGAGCAATGAAGGATCTGTTCATCTCATCTTGTAGGTTCAGGTGCAGGAATATTCTCTTCTGCCATCGTATATGTTAAAGAATATCAACAAAGATAGACAAACATAGCATATAATCAACGTTAGATAAATATGTTCGCCTTAAGTTTGACAAGCCCTTGATATTCAGATTAGCACGAAGATATTCCATATTAGAGTCACTGGACATTGGGTTAAGTCAACATTGGTCAACCTTGGTCGATGGTCTAGAGATTATCTGATAGGCTCAATGACAAGTTAACTAAGCCTGTATGAGAGTCAACAAGACATTAAGTAAGCCTGTATGAGAGTCAACAAGACAATTGGTCCTTTGGAATAGGCCTAAGAGGTTTAGCCTAAGACGTTGCCCAACAGATCACCAATCAGCCATGCAGTAGGTTAACATTACGCCCTAACGGACATGCAGTAGGTTAACATTCCTCCATCAAGAATATGCAACCGCTATTTAACATTAAGCAAGATCCAAGGCATTTTAGATTATCTTAATCTCCTAGCAGACAGATTTAACTCCCTACAGACAGATTTAACACCTTACAGATTTAACACCCTACACTTTCACCTCAAAGTTATAAGTGTCATCGAGATTTTTCATGGAAGACATAGAACCAGAATGACTTTCTGGATTTTCTTCGATGACACGTTCGTCTGTTATGAGCTTCAGGTTTTCATGAACCTTTGGGTAGGCTGTCGCGAGGAATTCATCATCCATGTGCTCAGGGTTTGGTCCAGCAAGAGACACATGTAATTTTCCAGAGTTTGATCCAGTCTGGTCTTCTTGCACGGGCTCGGGTCTGGTCAGACATAATTCTTGCATGAGTGTGCATGAACTTCTCTTGCAACAGCTTCTTCTTCAGCTTCAGTTAAGCTGATAGATTTACCTAATTCCAAAGCTAAGTCTGGTTTAGGGATGAAGTTGTCATGCAGGAGTGATCTCTAAGGCCTTCCGAGGATCAGCACTCAGAGTAAACCATTTTAATCACATTTAATTCACTATTCTCCCCTTCAAAAATTGCATATGCGTTTGTTCATTTTGGCTCTTGTGAATAACCTAATACGAGCTTGATGTACGTTGGTCCACTTAACTATACAAACAAGATGGGGAAAATATGAAAGCTTGTTAATGAGAATGGTCAAAACAAGAATTTCTCTTCTTTTAAGTTAAAGCGCAATGCAGCGAAACACTCTCCTTTTCTTTGAAAAACTGGATTCGTACTGATAGATTACGGAAAGCCATCGAAATTTGAGCTAACAAAACATTGAGTGTTTCGAAAGTAGCTCAAGACCAAAAAGATTTCTCTTTTCGTTATTAAGGATAAATGCACTAACACGTACATTTTCCTTTTATCTGAAGATGGGGTTGCAATCTAACATTTGATTACAAGCCATTACCATGAGCTCAAAACTTGGAATGTTTTGTTATATTAGCTCATGACCGAAAAGATTTCTCTTTTCGTTGTCAAGGATAAATGCACTGACACGTACAATTCCTTTTCTTGAAGCGTTCACCTCAGACGCCATTTGACATTAAGGAACGAGGTATGAACCATTTTGTTCAAACGTCATTTGATGAAGAACGAGGCTTGAACTGTTTTGTCCAAACGTCATTTGACAAAGAAGACCGAGGCTTGAACTGCTGTGTTCAAACATCATCTGAAGCATGTTCATCAGATTTGAATTCCTTGAACTCCTGACGTATGAGATATCAGTCTTTTTGGTAACCAAACTCTGAGTCTTTCCTTTAAAGGATTGACAGATGTACCTGCACTTGAGTTAGAAGTACCTGCACTAAAATAAAGAGTTTGATTGCATTCATATGGGTTAGTGATATCATCATTTGAACTATTTGGAGGTTCACTGTCAACTTTGGTTGTGCTATCGGTGAACATCTTTCCAGTAGGTATCCACCTAAGACTAACAGTCTTGAAAATTCTACCCGTTGGTTTCCACCTAAGACAAGATCTAGGAGTTTGTGGTTTCTCATGCACAGCGGAAGACTTATTGAGAGAAAACCTTTGTCCTATACCAATCTGCCTACCAGGTTTATGAGTGTGATTCTTTGGTTCAACGGGATTGTTGTTTCTGATCTTGGGGGACTGAACTTTAGCACGAGAATTCACCTTATTCAGGACCTTTGTTATACAAGCATCATGATTTGCATAAAAGATACATTTTTGACAAGTCGAACAAACAAATTGTTTGGAGTCCAAGAAGAAACTAGAATTCCTAGAGTGATCTACTAGAGGCTCACCATTTGACATTCCACCACTACACTTAGATACAGGAAAACTCCTATATATGTTTCTAGGTTTTGGTGACCAAGCATTAGGAGTGCAGTGTGCTCTAGTAGAGGCCATATCCTTATGATTAGGAATCCTGGTTTTGTCTTGTGTCTTTTTCCTACCTTTCTCTAGAAAGTAAGTATGAGCCATATCATTAGAACCATACGATTCTTTATGACTATTCCTAGAGGAGCTAGGAGCATTCACATGATGAGGTTTTGCAGGAGTAGATTCTCTAACATTAGGCAAATACAAATCATTTTTCTCATCAACTTGGGAGGCAAACCGTTGTCTTGAAATTCTAGGTCGTTCAGACGTAAACGCATTCGGTTGTCTAACAACTAAATGGTTTCTAGATGGTTGTAAAGGCGGTTTCCCCAAGATTGATGCTTTGCAAACTTAGTATCCACGCTATTTCCTTTTAACTTTCTTAATTCGTTTTTCAATGCTACATTCACAAGAACCTTTTCCTGAATCTGAGCTTTTAAATCAGCATTTTCAACAGTCTTACTATTTACTTAAGCAATCAGTGAGTCATTATGATCTTTCGTCTGAATTCGTGTCTTTTTTTATAGAATCATAAAGATCTTTGTAAGTCTATTTTAAATGCTCATTTTCCTTATTTAACTTCTCATTATCTGTAAGTAATTTAGCCACACTACTTTCTAGTTCAATGTTTAT
>BQNB010012932.1:42216-78160 GCA_026074375.1 Tanacetum coccineum
GTAGTGAGTGCAATCCCGTGATCTTGAGTTCGATCCTAACACACAACTATTATTTTTACGTCCATAAACTAACACCAACAACCATATGCTTTTGAGTGTTGGGCCAATTAGTCACAGCCCAATATGAGTTCATAACACAATTATATTCGATTCGATTTAATGGACATCTTATAAATAGCGTGAAGCGTGGCGTGGCGGCATATCCAAACCTTAAGCTTTAGCGTGAGGCGTTGCGTCATAGCGTTTTTAAAGTGTGACTCAAGGCGGCAAAAAATATTTATAGAGTGGTCAATATTAGTTAGTTACTAGGCTTAAAATTGAGTTATAGAGTTACTAAACCCGAATCTCATACAACCTAAATCATAAATACTTGTAAATAAGCTCAAATCCATGAAAACTTTTAAAAGCTTCAAAAAAAGGCATGCTATAGCGCGCTTTATCACGCTTTATCGCGCTTTATTGCACGCTACGCCTAGAGACGACGCCTTGGCCTGTTTCGTAACGTGGAGGCCACGTCTCGCGCTATGGTGCCGCTATAGCGCGCCTTTTAGAACCCAAAGCAAGCTTTGTGAATTGTGATATGTAACTTCGTACACTAAGATAATCATAAAAACATGAAAGAGGGTTCCCATCATGCAAACAAGTGGTATCCTATTGTATCATCTAGGAACCTCACTACCAACATCCTCTTCACCAACTCATTTCCCACTATCAATCCTCAATCACCATCATTAATCATACTTAATAATAAAAGGCAAAATGTGTTGATATTATTTTACGAGTATATTTTTTTGTTCAAATAGTAACATTAACTTTACATATATAGTGTTACAACTATATCAATTATTTGATATTGTCAAATCTTAGTCAAATTTAACTTGCATGCATCTTTAGGTTTGATAGAGATAATGAATCATGCAAAAGTCAAATATGTTGTCTAACGATATCGTAGGTTACAATGCGACTATTTTATTCACAATCTTTGCAAATCGTTCATTAAAATGGTTATATTTGGACCTTAAACTAGAAGTTTTGGAGAACTTCAATTATGACTCGATTATTTTTATTAAATCAGCTTAGGTAAAAAAAAATAAACTGAAAGTGTTAGAAAATAACAAAAGAAAATTTATTGAGAGACCTAAATTTGTTATTAAATGTTTGTCTAAATTAATACGATAAAGTTTTATTGATTTGTGAATAAGTGAGTCTCCGTGATGTTACGAACTACCACATTAATTTAAGCATAAAATTAACATACCAAATAGTTAGATGCATACGACAGAAAATAGAAGCAAATTAACCTCTCTTTTTTTTCTTCCCATTTTTCCAACTTAACCATGTTGTTTAAAAAAGCATTAATTTGGATATTTAGAAGGTTGTTGAACAATAACCCCAAACGCTTTAATAGGCGCGTCAATACCACGGATTTAATACACTCATGAGTCATGATATTTGCTTAATTTGTTACTACGCAATGTATTTGGACGAATACTCAATGAACATACAAAGATGAATGGGACATGGTGCCTATTTCCCAGGGTTCTAAATAGCGCGCTATAGCGGCGATATAGCGCGAAGCGTGGCATCCACGTTACGAAACAGGTCAAGACGTCGTCTCTAAGCGTGACGTGCAATATAGCGTCATAAAGCGCGCTATAGCGCAAAGCGTGGCGAGTTTTTTTTTAAGTGTTTAAGGGATTTTCTAAAATTTGAGATTTATGCTTTGATTTACTAATATTTTGGATGATGCTTGAATTTAATAATATTTACTACTCATATTATTCTAAACTATGATATAATTTATAAATCTATAAATATTTTTTGCCTCCTTAAGTCACGTTTTAAAAACGCCATGTCGCTACGCCTCACGCTAAAGCTTGAGGCTTGGCTATGCCACTACATCACGCTTCACGCTATTTATAACCTTGTTATTTACTCAACTTATAGGCGTGCTTAAGAAAAATGTATTTACCAAGTACAAATTTATTTACTGTAAATCATTAAAAAAGTTCAATGAGGCCGAAAAGAAAATTTGATACTTTGTATTACATGTGCGCGAATATTAGAGGTTAAACGTGAACAACAACAATGCCCAACTCTGGTTAGTTGGCGATGTACGCAACTTGCAATGCATTTGTTATTTGTTATCCTTTGGCTAACTATCAAATTATCTAGTTGTGTTTTACGGTAGTACAAAAGCTAGTGGTTTTTGTTGTAAAACATATAGGGTCCGTTTGGTTTACTAGCGGGTTTAGAATTAGGATTTGGATTTGGGGTAGGATTTTGATTTGATGTAGGAGAGAGAAATTAATATATTTTAATAATTAAATCTTTTACCTGGTAAAGGAAAACGAAAAGTGTGGACTTTTGCATTTCAAAATAAAATAATGTTTCCTTATTAGGTATTATCAGGGTTCTAAATAGCGCGCTATAGCGGCGTCATAGCGCGAGGCGTGTCATTTACGTTACGAAACAGGCCAAGGCGTCATCTTGAGGCGTGACGTGCAATAAGGCGCCATAAAGCGGGCTATAGCGCGCTATTGCGTGATTTTTTTTGAAGCTTTAAAAGTTTCATGGATTTAAGTTTATTTACAAGTATTTATGCTTTGAGTTGTATGGGATTCGGGCTTAGTAACTCTGTTACTCAATTTTAAGCCTAGTAGCTAACTAATATTGACAACTCTATAAATATTTTTTGCCGCTTTGAGTCACGCCTTAAAAACGCTATGACGCAACGCCTCACGCTAAAGCTTGAGGCTTGGCTATGCCGCTACGCCACGCTTCACGCTATTTATAACCTTGGGTATGATGCTTCTAATTTTTTATTATTTTTAATTATTGTTTAATTAAAAAGCTTAAATACTTTCAAATTTGGCATTATTTTGGTAGAGAAATCTGATTGAAGAAAAAAACACATAAAAATATACGTGTCAAATTTATAAAAACAAGAACTTGAAAAAAGAGGGCGTAATTAATAAAACTTTAGTTGCTTAATTTTAAATAAATTATATAGAGTTAAATGTAAATTTATAAATTTACAAATTTTGTTATAAATTTAAAAAATAAGCAAATAACCCCTTAAACTTTATACCCCTAGACCTTATATTTTAAAATACAACAAATGCAAACAATTCTTACTTCAAACAAAGATTTAACATTATTTAATCACATCCCAAACAATCCTAAAAGTGTAGTTTCGCTGGGATTAGTTGGCTCACAATATCGAGTCAGAAAACATATAAAAAAAAAATTACTAATAAATATATAAAAGATTTAATAAATTCATTCTCTTGATATAATTTCGATAATACTCTATACATAACTTATAAAACAGGAAAATAAAAATTATGTATATATATTTTAAGAAAATATAATGTATAAGCCCCGTGCATGCACGAGCATTAAAACTAGTATATTATATATATAAATATGAAATTAAAATAAATTATAATTTATCATATAAATGAGAGAGTGCATGAAGATAAAGTTGATGGGCTCATCAAAATTCTCTAAGAGTAACAAGTGTCATGAAGAGATAGTATATCTTTTCATTTAGGCTCCACAGGCTGTCACATCAGCATCTCATTCTTACTCAAAAATACTCCTTCACTCATAACACACTCTTATCCAGGGTTCTAAATAGCGGCGCCATAGCGCGCTATAGCGGCGATATAGCGCGAGGCGTGGCCTCCACGTTACGAAACAGGCCAAGGCGGCATCTTGAGGCGTGGCGTGCAATAAGGCGCCATATAGCGCGCTATAGCGTGAGTTTTTTTGAAGCTTTAAAAAATTTCATGAATTTGAGCTTATTTACAAGTATTTATGCTTTGGGTTGTATGAGATTCGGGCTTAGTAACCCCGTTACTCAATTTTAATCCTAGTAGCTAACTAATATTGACCACTCTATAAATATTTTTTGCCGCCTTGAGTCACGCCTTAAAAACGCTATGACGCAACGCCTCACGCTAAAGCTTGAGGCTTGGCTATGCCGCTACGTCACGCTTCACGCTATTTATAACCTTGCTCTTATCTCTTCAATTTGGCCCCACCACTCATAATTTTATTTTATTTTTTAATTTTCACACAAACATAATTTATTTCATTAAAAATAAAAATACAATACATAAACATAAAAACATACAAAACATAAAATAAAAATACGAAACGTAAACAAATTAAACGATACAAAACATAAAAACACAAAACTAAATTAAGCGTCTGGATATTTTCTCATTATTTCAGCCTGTTTCCTTTCAATGATGGCTCGTTTTGCTGGGGGCAACGACGAATGATCGATCATGAGAAACTCCAGCTCTTTACACTGCATTATAGCCAGTTCTTTTTCTCTCTTCGCCTCGTACGCTTTTTCAGCGGCATCACATTTACGTCTATAATCCCGAGAAACAAGTGACGATACAGACTCCTATTGACTTCCCCCGGTGCTCCCTTCGGTGCTTCCCCCGACGCTTGTCGTTTCAACCGATTTTTGCTTTTTCTTAGCCCGTTATTTGCCGGCGGGACGCTCTCTTTGATCGGGACCAAACAGCTCTTGTAGATTATCTTCATCAATTGGCTCCGCCGCATTCCATTTGGGGTAATTTTTTAAAATACTCCACACGTGAGGGTATAGAAATTTTTTACCATATTGGTCGATATAAATCGTGTTGATAAAATATTATGCCTAAAAACATTACTAATATTTTTCACATCTTTACGTTTTGATAATCACAAAATATAAAAATGTTCAATGTAAAATTAAACGTAAACAAGTAATTAGTAGTAAATTTTCATTTCGAAATTTATATCACTTCAAGGTATGAATAAATAAATGCTTAATGCATTTTATGATCAAAAGAAATTTTTATTCAACCTCACACTTTTATAAAATGTTGTAAACATTTTTATAAACATTACAAAACATTTTCTACAATTAAAAGAAATGTTTTATTCAAAATAAACATTTTGAAATTCAAATTTTCGGACCTAAAACGGCTAGAAAAGTTCCAGAAAATTCCCCCTACACAAAAGACAAACTGGGGAAGGCCTCTAGACTAGGCGGCCCCCTTAATACACGGGCTACCCCTTTAATTTTAATGGGACCGCCCACTCATATTACGGTGACCGCCCCTAGGTAGACGCGCCCCCTGTTTGTCCTATAAATACTGGACTTTTCCCACTATTTTCTCACATTTTGCACTCATTCTTTCTGTCCAAAACAACCCACATATCCTCTCTAAAATCCTTTGATCATTTAATCATAAAGCTTTGTTTCCAAGTGATCCAAGCTCAATTCCTCAAGTGCAAGAGAAGAATACTTTCATCATCAAGTGAAGAAGTATTACACCTCAAGTATGTATTGCAATCTTGTTGCATCCGTATCACAAATTTGTAAATCATATAATCTTGTATTTATTTGTAGTAGCAAATCTTGGTGATCTTGTAAGTATAGTAGATCGTGGTGATCTTACCAAGTAGTGTTAGATAGTTGTGATATAAGTAGAGTGGTGAAGTGAAGTTGTGAAGAAGTCTTGAAGTTGTGAAGAAGTCTTGAAGTTTTGAGAGAAATCGGAAGTTGTTGAAGATCGTTAATTGTGTTGTGATAGACTGGTTTCTAGCTAAGATTCAAACTCAGACATTTTCTTTGTGTATAAAATCGGTGAAAAGCAACGTTGAGTACGGTTTACTCCGCCATAAGTGAAGTTTGTTGACAAGAAAGAAAACTCTCTGAGTTTGGTGCTCGGTAGTGGGAGTAGGGCGAATAGGTGCTTTCGTTTACCGAACCACTATAAATCCTCGCGTTATGGTTTGATTGTTCTTACTCTTATCTATTGTCTTACATTACTTTCTCATATCATTCTATTGATTGTTTAGATAAGTATATTGATCATATTGTGCAAGTGTTGAAATCACATAAAATCGAATCTAAAAGTTTACAAACACTTTAACACCTTAAATTTAAAAAGCGGTAAACTATTCAACCCTCCTAGTTTTCCACAGTGTCCTCTTTTTGTGATTTTTAACACTCCCCTTGGACTTTCAAATCTAATGGTCTTTAGTAACCATTCACAAAAAACTTCCGTCCAGTGGTTCTTCAAGAATCTCCTTGCCCGTCATTGTTAGCATATGCAACTCCACCTTAAATCCATCTCTTCAAAATTATCATTAGAATTTGTTGCAAGTCCACATGGTCAGCTTTGGACTATTTGGTTGACTTGCAAAGAAAGCACAGATAACAGCATCACTCAAGTTATCAATTGTTGTTGAGTTAACAGCAGTAGCTTGAGTGCTAGCAGTTGTAGCACCATGAGAAGTATTAATTGCTCCTGTTATCCCAAAAGCTTAATCCATTTCACAACAATAAGCTATACCAATAAGCAAAAGCTAGAAAAAGAAGATAAAAAGTTTAGAAGCTTTATTAGAGAGAAAACTAGAGATGGAAGATTACACACCACACACAAACTATGCAATGGTAAACCAACCAAGTCCCCTCTCCAGTGTGTGGAGATGGGTCCTTTATACCCTTGAGCACAATAAGTGGCATTTGGGTCTTTTCTACTTGGCCCGGGCTTGGCTAAACTTGGGCTTTAGCCCTTAACAACGGACAATATTAGATTACAATCAACCCGTGAACCCACTAGCTATTACTAAACAATGAAAATTACACTAATAAGACGATAACATTCTTGTTTGACTTAATATAATTAAGGCTAACAATCTCCCCCAATGTTGAGTCTCTTTCTTCAAACTCCTCCGTACCACTGATGACATTCTTGTAGGAGTTTGCTTTGATTTATCATTGTCTCCCTTGACGTTGAAGATATGACTTTTTGACTTTATGTCTTTGCCTTGTTTTGGTCTTGTCTTGTTTGTAACGGCTTTGTTCATTCATGCTTTGTGATCTTGTATTAGCCATTTCTTTTGACTTTGAGTTCTGAATCCGTTATCTTGCATCATCTCCTGACAAGAATCATCTAGAATTGTCTTCCTTGATCAACTTGTGCTCTTGACCAACATGCTCATACTTGTTACATTCTTGTTTGACATATGTGATTATAAGTCTAACAATCTCCCCAATTGATGATACTTTATTTGACTTTGAGGCTCTTTGATAGTGGGGAAGATTAGAATCAACTATCTTGATGTTGAATGATTGACTTTGAAAGCTTGAGAGTATGAGCAATGTGGTTATGAATCCGACTCGATGGACATGAGCTTGCAACACGTCGTCAAACCTGAAAAACGACAGGTTAGCAATAAAATGAGACTATGAGGGCTTTGACATCATCTTGACTTCGGTTGCATTAACCATCCGTTTTCCCGTTTTTTATGTATAATACTATACCTGTGGATCAGGTAGATTTCAAAGAAACCTCCTTGACAGGGTTTCCACTCAAAGCGTAGGATCTTCTAACACATATTGTAATTAGATTCACCATAGCATTCTATTCTCATTACCGGACCGTCTCAAAGCAGACAACACGTAAGAGTGAAACAGATAGTTACTACTTTCTGATTAAGTCGTCAAATTATTTACTATACCAAAATTGATATCCATGATCACAAGCTTGATTTCATATGAAATCTTGCAAGTCCACCACCAAGAGCTTGTTTGATGTTGGCTCAAGCAGGATTCCATGCTTCACTGTAAATACTTAAGTATCAACGGAAGTTCTTGGCAAGATGCTCGAACGATAATCGTAGGACTCGTTTGATACAACTTGATACCTTTATGTTGTTCAACAAGGAGTTCTTTTGACAATGTTTCCTAATGATATTTTATACATTGATCTCTCTTGGCTCTAGACTCGATTTGTGCACTTTGGTTTTAGTAATCAGAGGTTGGAGCTGACTGCCACCTATTCAATATCAACAATCTCAGAGTGAGATGTCAATAGATAACGTGTGTATCTCCGTGACAAATGATACAGGTTTTCTTTTGAGAGAAGCCCGAATGCTGGAAGGGTTGTGGCATTGCATCACTGACCATGAAGGTCGTCTTCAATATCAACCAATCATCATTGTGATTTGATAGATTATGTATTGACCCGGTTTCTGCCTAAGGTGTAAGGAGGGCTTCTTTCTTTTCACCCTTTATCCATACATTTCTTTTTCATTCTTCAACCCCTTCAATTCTTACCAAGACGTCATTACTAACACCTTGTTGTGATTGTTCCAGTGTTAGCTCAATCTTAGTCTGCATTCTTCCCTTATGCACATTCTTCTCCAATCATACCTAAGGACTGCTATTTCTAACTATGGAGTGTCCTTAGTTAGATCCATCCGGTTTCTGGTTGGATCAGGACTTATACCTAACTCTAACCACCTTATGTGACTTTAGAATCAGTCGTGAAATTAATAGGTTGTTGGGTATAGAGATCGAACCATGAAACCATTTTCTGACATTGTTATTTTGAAATGCTCCCCCTACACATGTGCTTCGAGATTCGAAATTGTTTAGCACATGAAGGAAAGAGTTGCACTTAGAGTCTTAAAGATCACATTCGTCTATAACATATTTTAATCACATTTTCTCCCCTTATTTTAAATAATAAAACACTTAGTATTTGAAATACCAATTGATTAAAATTTGACATGAAAAATTCCCATGGTGATAAAAATTTACACGATCTTGCATGCATTCAGATTCAGAGTAGCTCCCCTACAACAGTATTGGGATACCAATTATTTATTAAAAACTATACATGGAATGAAAAATAGATATGACACCACAAAATGTTGACGACGGAGTGTAGATGCCTTAGTTAACATTGTAAATTAAATAATTACATTATAAGTTTTCCACATTTTACCATTCACGAAAATGTATTTGGATACATAAAAAATGACATTTATGAGAATATACCCACCACTTAAAAAGGCATTGTTTTAAAATCTCCCCCTCCAGAAGTTGATTCGAGGAGGGAGTGTTTGAACACACAATTTTAAAAAATACCAACTTTTATGGAAAAAGACCACAAATTTATATTGTAGACAATTTGACATTGAAAGTTCTTTTTTGAAAATTGTGTTCAACAATTTTAAAAACATGATAGAAGACTTCTCTTCAATTTTAGAGTAAGCGCACTGAAGCGTACACTTCCCTGTTACATTCGAGACCGAGTTATGCACTGAAATGTACATAAGTCATTGAGAAAATTTTAGAAAATTACATGTTTGAAGCAATTGAAATCTCGCTCGTGAGACTTAATTACACGCCCGTGTCGATGTTAATCAACATTTCTAGTTACGTAAATGTTATCGATTCCAAGAGATATGTCGAGAAGATTCTTTTTGGTATTTTTGAAATTTTTCTGTTTTTATATTTTGTTTTTTTAGGTTTTATATTTTTCTATTTCTTTTTGTATGGTTTATATTTGTAGTTTTCTTTTTCAAAAAAATTTTATAAATCAAAAAATAAAAAAGAATAAAAATATTTAGCAAATTTAAGTTTGATGGATCAAGCAGATCAATAGCCATAACCTCCAGTATCATCCTGGAGTCAAACATCTCATACCGAGTTGTCTGACAATAAACTTAAACCAATCATACCGATAAAGCTTTAGTTGAACAAGTCAGCTAACTGTATTCAGTTCCGACAAAGAATATTCAACAAAACCCTTTTCAACCTTTCCTTTATGAAGTGATATCTGACATCGATGTCTTGTACGGGAATGCTGGACTGGATGCACAGATGGCTATGGCACCTTGAGTCACAATACATAGGTATATTAAAAAGTGACAGCCATAATCTGTGAGCTGAGTTCTCAACCATAGAACTTGTGTGCAACACGCAGATAAAGACACATACTCGGCTTTTGCTGAAGACATTGAAGTGCAGTCCTGCTTTTTGGATGACCAGCTGACTAACTTATCACACCTAGAAAAATATTATGCCACTAGAAGTGCTCTTACCCCGTGAATCGAGACAGCCCGCGTGATCCGAATCAGAAAGAAGCAGTTATTTGAAACCGGTGGTCCTTCGATACATAGACCCATTTATTGAGTCTTTTAAGGTACCGAAAGATCCGTTTAACCGCAGTGAGATGTTTCTCAGTCGGTCTCGCTTGATAGCGAGCATAATAACATGTTGCATGTACACTATCTGGTCTACTTGCTGTTAGGTACATGAGTGCTCCGACCATACTACGCTATATCGTTAGGTCCGAGACCGAAGTACCACTCAAGTCATCATCAAGGTGTTTTGTAAGCCATTGGTGACCAATGCTATCACATGATGTCATACCATGCATATTTAAGTAACACTTGAGCATACATAGCTTGGTTTAATAAAGATACCACGAGGGATTGGTTGGATCTGAATTTCTAAAAAGAAAATCAGCCCCCCAACATGTAGACATAGTCAAACTTGCAGTGCATGAGTTTTCCAAATCGTTTTGAAAGTTTTAGTTTTCGTAGAACTAAAAATTATGTCATCACGTAAATTTTGCACAAGTAGTAAGTCTTCCCAATGTTATAGTTTTTATGATACAGAGTTAGATCAATAGAACCTTTTGAGAATCCGTTGGATACTTAAGTTGTAGAGTTCAACATACCACTCACTTGTGTGCCATGTTAAATAAAATAAGCTTTCATAGCCGGTAAACTTTGTCAGATATATGGGTCAACAAATCCATCTGGTTGTTTACGTACACTTCTACTTGTAGAGGCCGTAAAGAAATGTTGTTTATTAAAACATGTCCATTTGGTACACTGTAAATGAATTGTGAGCAGCATACGCCAATGACCAATCGTACAGCTTTCCAACCGAGCAACAGGGGGGGGGGGGGGGGGGGGGGGGGGGGGTGGTAGCAAAATAGACTCTTCGTAAACATTCCTTCCTTTTGAGCATAACCCTTAGTCTACAAGACGAGATTTTATCGAAACATATTATTGCTCATCACGTTTGTTTTTCCAGAGCCATTTTAAGTTAAAGACAATTTTGCAAAGTGGTCTGTCGACAATTCCCATACAACTAATCGATCAAGACTGATGAAGTTCTTCCTGCATTGATTTCACTCCAAGCAGAAAAATCATCCAAGGCTTTCTTTGAAGTTCTTTGTTTCGGTTTCGACTCACGGTGAGTGCGAACATACACATCTCGCCACTGTTTCTAGGTTGACAGTCCTTGTTCACACTGATTCAGACCGGATTTTTCCAATGACTTTTTTCAAATGGATGATCTTTTTGTCCAACGATTGTGCGGAAGGATGGTTTGATAGAAAGTATGCATGTTTGGACGTATCAACATGACTAGACTATGTCTCCCCATGTTCATGTACCAGTGTACTGAAGAATTTGATAAATTCACGACTTCAAAGTTAAGCATTTTCTGTATTTGTTACTGCTTGAAAAAATGGTCTCATTTCAGTGACAGTTGGTACTTGAGTTGAGTATTAATGTGTTGAAATAATGTTCAATGAGTTGGATCAGCACATCGTTGTTGTTAGATGAATGAGTATGTTTATGTTTGTTGAACGTTATCGGGATTATCAGCAGCATGTACAACGGAAGACTTTGACACAACAGTAGAATTTCCCATTGATTGAATTCACGAACATCTACTATAAATTCAATTCTAAGCTCATATGACGTTGTTACAGTCTCAACAACTTAGAATGAACATTATCTTGTGTTATGTGACCGGCCTTAAACTGTCCCCTTTTCAATGGAACCGTTGTTGAACATTGTGGACCGGGGTCAGAACTGACGTGATCTGACGCCATTTGAGGCAATTCTCAAAGTTAACATGAATTGTTTCAACTATCATTCTTGTTCTCTTGTTAAATACCCTGTAAGCCTTTGACTGAGTAGAATACCCAACAAAAATACATGCATCACCTTTTTCCTTCATTTTATCAAGATTTTCACCATCTCATGATGATGTAGCATAGAGAACCAAAGATGTGAAAGAACCTGACTGACGGTTTCCGGGCATGATGAAATAGAAAAGGAGTGTTTTCTCATGTCGATGAATTACAAGTGAACGGTATTGAGTAAAAACATGCAGTTGCCAATTGGCTTTTCAGCATAGAAGAACAAAGGAACTTTACGGCGCTTCGCATTGTACGAGCAGCCTCAACAAGAGATACGGTTCCGTTTTCGACAACGCCGGTTTTGTTACAGGTGATTCGCGCAGATGACGTTTCGTATCTAATTCCCCTTTTGCAAAGTCTCATGAAGGAGATTTATTCAGAAATTTCGTGCCTTGTCATTTCTAACTGTTGTTATAATTGACATGACGTCCTCTAATGGACAAGTGTGGATGAAATCAATGAGAACTCCAGTGTTTTCGTATTGGGACTCAAGAAATGGGACCAAGTATATCGAGGAGTAGTCATCAACCATTACAAGAACAAAATTTCTTCCATTAAAGCTTACTACCCGCATTGACCACAATAAGTCCAGTGTATAATTGTAACCGTCCATTTAGACTCGAGTAAGTCTTAGTGTGAAAAACTTTCCTCTTTGCTTTCCCCCAACTCACAAGAAGAACACATATGATCTTTTGACGAATTACATTTTGGAAGTCATTCACAATATTATTCTTTGAAAGCAAGTTGAATGTTGTAGAAGTGTTACGTGATAGACGACGATGCTCATAACCATGCATGATACGTTTTTGCTTTAGCCCTTAAGCAAATTTGATTGGGATTTGTTGAGTCTGAAGAGTAATGGAATACAAAATCTGAGCCACGAGAACCATTGGAGAGATCATTTACCCTTCAAAACACGGATGTTAACAGTAGACTTCCGAAAAGGAACTTCAAAATCCGCATCACAGAATTGACCAACGGAGAATAAATTGTGATTAAGCCCTTCGACGTAATAAACCCGTTTGATCATAATAGCACCTTGAACCAGATCTCCATAACCAAGAATTGGTGCAATTTGATCATTTCCAAACTTCACCGTACCCAGAAATTTCTCCACAAAATTAGTTAGAAGCTTGAGATTTCCGGTCATGTGCTTTGAGCACCCAGAGTCTACGATGAATAGAATTATCTCTACGAGCTGCAAAAGAATTAGAAGACAATGAAGTATAGACACCGAGGAACACCTAGGAGTCTTGTTCTAAACATATATCATTCTAGATGCATTTCCTAGAGGCAGATATAACCGTTGGGTGTTTTAACAATCCTTTATGAGACTTAGGTTTCCATTTGTATCCAGATGGTGTAATACTTAGGAAACCACCAACTGCATGTCTTACTAACTTGCTCATTAACTTCCTAGTTTAGTTTCTAGATTTCTGACAAATGAGTCTGGTTGCAACTGTTTTCCTACCGGATTGTTGTGCAACAGATTGTTCACATTATGCTTTGGTTTTTGTATACGAAGCATGCACAGCCATAGTTTGTTCTAGTCTTAGAATTCACTGCCATTTATATAATGTAGAACACACAAATCATGATTGTCATTCAGCACACACTTTACCACAAGTAACATAGACAAAGTTAACCTTCGAGTCTAGGCTCATGTTCAAATTGTCATTACACGCAGTTACAGACTATTAATAATTTGACAAACTTTAAACACATACCTGGTGGTCCTTCTACTTCTTGCTTCTTCCCTTGACAATTGTTAGACATGACTCTATCTTCCAGATGATTTGCTCTTAAGTTGTGTGTCTGACTAACACTAGTATAGGGAATACTCCTGTAAGAAGCACACACTGTTTGTTATGGTAACCTAATGTCTTATGCAACTGGAGTTGTTCTATTAGATTATGTCTTTTGAGTCTCACTTTGATACATTCCTGGTGCATCACGATTTATGTTCTTGACCAATTGCCAACCTATTCTGAGGCAAAATCAGTGCAGGTGACTGTTTTGAAAAATCATTAGACACATTATGAGTGAGTAGACTGGCTTTGCTTTGAGAAATCTTTCTTTGCAAGATGAATCAGAAAAAATAGCTGGTTTACCTTAAAATGGATTGTCTTTGACTTTAAAAGCATTCGTTGTCGAAATAAACCGATGATTTTCAAACTTTGTTTATCCACAGAATTCCTTTACACTTTTCTATAAGATTCTTCAACCACTTATTGCAATCTTTGTCTTGCAATTGAGCGTATCAAGTCTTGAATTCAAAAACTCTTCACGATCTTTATTAGAAATACG
The DNA here is from genome assembly GCA_026074375.1 of Tanacetum coccineum. Taxonomy (NCBI): domain Eukaryota; kingdom Viridiplantae; phylum Streptophyta; class Magnoliopsida; order Asterales; family Asteraceae; genus Tanacetum; species Tanacetum coccineum. Next base: position 56,337 of record BQNB010012932.1, read on the forward strand.
ATTGACTATTTACTTTGCAAGATTGTCCCATTTTTAAAATCTTTCTTTAAACTGTTGTAAATCAAGTTCAAGTAATAATCGCATGATTCTGAAGTGATTCAAAACTCTTACATTGTTTCCTACTCATTGAAAGCTCTTTTCCAAAACGTTCACACTTTACCAATGTTTTTCGAAATTATAATGCAAATCATGAATACCATCTAAGCTCTGTGTATATTCCAAGTAATCGCATTCATGGTGATCAGCATAGTAATAATCCCTAAGACGGTCTATTTCATTTCATAAACTGTGTTTTTTGAGTTTTCCATATGAGACTATAAGATTATCTACCACATCTACATGAGAATTAACATATTTCAAAACAGCAACGCATTTCCTCTTTCAAACACAAGTGAAATCATTCCTAAATCCACATTGATTTGACTAATTGGGGGCAAAATTTCTTCTATTGTGTTTGAATGAAGGATCGATGTTACCAAAATATGTTCTTTTGGTGATTGATTTGTTTGCAACGTTCTCCCTCCATCAAAAATCCGTTGCCACACACTTTTTGTTAATCTTGAAAAGTTTCTTTAGAACTTTGACACTTATATCCAAGGAAATGGAATCATCTATCGTTTCTCTAACAAAGTTGGTTAGTACGAAAAACTCTTTGTAAACTTCATTATTAGTAGATTTTGACTCATCGTTGACGTTTTAGGAAAATTGTGTTGCTGCAGAACTTTTCCCGTTGTGGAACTAACTAATCATAAAAGGCTTATTCAATTGAGCAAAATCAAACGGTCTGATTAGATCGCTAAATTTTTGGATCGACTTTCTTTTGTCAAGACGAATCGTTTCGTCAGAAGTTCAGGGGCAAACATAACGCAAGATTATCATAGTAGCAACCTATATCAAACAGACTAGATTCGTCTTTGAGCTTTCTTGAGGAACTCAGTTTTTTTTACAAAACTCGTTTACAATGCGATTAAGCATATTTCAATTGTTTGAATAGATTGGCCGGATTTAAATACAATATCAATCAAAACCTTGACTTTGTTTTCCTAAAGGCAATTGACTTTACAATTTCCTTGGCTTCACGAGTTATTTAAAGCTTAATCATAGCCTCTATTGCTTGTGACATAATGGATAATGGTTACTTGATGTGCACAAAGCACCTTTTACCATATCCGCAATCGTTGATTTAAAATCATTTAATATGTGAGTATATGCATTAGATGATTTTTCAAATATATTTTGTAAGACATTATATCCCCTTTATGCTTTTTCACAATCCATTTCCAACTCGACGCAATAATTCACAACCTTTATACTTAACAAGGTCCGCTTGGAACTTCTTTAAGTGTCTTTGAACATCACTGATTAGTCTTGGACAGTTCATTGTTTGCTATCTTTGAAATGGTTATTTGATGATTCAAACTTGTAATTTATAGTATTTTGAAATCCTTAAAATTCACCTTTCAATTATTAACTAACTCGCTTGAGTTTTGAGAATCCAAAATTTATTTCCGTTATTTGCTATGTCATCAATTTCACAATTTTAGTTTCTTGAATTAAACAAGCGAAGCAAAACACGTCTTGATCCAAGAGCATCAGATTTCATCCTGTCATCCTGATCTCTAACATAACATATCACCGTGAATCACTAGTGATAATGGAGTCACTTGTTCCCGACAGATAAATGTCCATTAATATCATTCAGGTTGCTCAGGAAATACATTTCCATGGCAAACACATTATTAGTTGTCATTATTGTTTTGTACCATATGCGTTGGCTCATCATCAAAGAATTGGGTCCCAGTATTGTCAACTGGATCTGGATTAACCTCTGAAGTTTGCATGTACATATAATGTAGCTTCCATTTCATGATCATCAACTCTCCATCAATCATCCTTCCAATCATCAATGTTCTGCATTCAACTGAACCCACTTCCTCTTGTTTACACAGTAACATTTTTTCTTTGTGATAAGCTGCATCCTTTACTCGTTTCGGTTTTTGACATTCCCTTGATACATGCCCATATTCCTTGCAGTTGTAACACAGACTTCTGCACAACCGGAGTACCTACATTTTCCCTAGCCCCAGCAACATTAACTGCCCTCTGATTATCATACCTAGTTCCTCTGTTGATTCTTGGAGAATTATCTTGATTAGCTCGACTGGTGTTTGATGAAGTTCGAAGGTTGTTGTTGGTAGGTTTGTAGATTTTCTTGAACGAGAGAGAAATTAAAGCCATGAGTTTGTCAATCTCCTTTTCCTTTGACATTTCCTCATCTTTAGTAACTGTAGCAGGTTCTGGATCATAAGTAGGAGCATAAGAGGTAACAATTGCTTTTCCTCTGTTTCTAGTAGACTATTGCGATCTGGTGGAGGAATATTGAGTGTTTTAAGTAGGATGGTTTTGATGATTGTAAACTGGTTATTGTTGAGAAACAAGTGCAAGTGGATTAGCAGTACGTGCTAGTCTTTCAGCTCTTATCTCATTGACTTCATTCTGGTGTTGCTTCAGAATGTCATAAAGCTTGTGATAGGAGACAGTCTTCAGCTCTTGGCTCTGCTTAACAAGTGTCACAAACCTTTGCCATTCTGGTTGTAGTTAAAGTAAGAACTGGACATTCACTTAATGATTAGTAACATGACAGTGATTTCGGACAAGCTCATTCATCATCTTGTAAAACCGTAAGTAATACGATTCAAGTGATTCACCATCCTGTGATGTGAATTTTCTAAACTCCTAATATAAATTGGTTTCAAGATCTTGAACATTGATTGATTCACCTTGTTTCAACCTTTCAATGGCTTTCCACATTTCACATGCATTCGGACAAGCATCAACTGTGGAGTAGATATCGTTATCTATCCCTGTGAGAATGATCTGAACGGCTTCAGCTTCAGCATTCAGTTGATCGCGTATGTCTTGTGAAACATTCTTATAGTTCTCCATATACCTTTCTGTAGTTGTTTCAGAACTACCTTTAGTAACTGGAACTGCCTTCTCAGCCCATTGATACGTGTATGGTACATTTTGGAGACAATAGTGGATGAGTTTACTGTTAGGTTTGGTGTTAATGTATCTCTTGATTCTGGATTTCTACTGAACGTAATTACCTGGTGCTAACATTAGTGGACGATCTTTGCTACCCGCTTCCATGATAGCATTATGAAGAGCATTCGATGATTGAGTTTGCAAATTGGTATTTGAATTTGAGATTTTGATGAAGTTGTTGTAAATGGATATTGGATCTTAAGTGTTATGAAGTGATTGATTATGGTTTTAAATGAATTAATGTTCACGGGGATTTTACAACTCTATGATTAAAACCGAGAATAAAATGAATTACAAGTCGGGATTTTGCAAAATCAATAGAAGAAAACGTGAGATGAATAATTAATTGACATTTCAAGTATATTAAGTTGATTGTTGGTTTTGATTGGTTGTAATTAAAGTCCAAAATGAAGTTTTTAAGACCTTCAAATTTTTTTGTCTTGATGTTATGTTTGATTAAACGTGATAAATAGATTTCAAAATTCGTCAAAATAACCACTGAAGCGCCTGGATGCGACCTTAGGGTTTCAAAACATAGGTTTTCAATGGACAAAACGCAATGACTTTAGTCAAAACGCAACTTAGTCTTGATCAAAACGCAATGAAACCTCTAGGCAAAACGCAATGGCTTCTATGATCAAAACGCAATGACTAAAAAAATTGGGCAGAGTAACGTCTAGTCAAAACGCAATGATGGTCTTCAAAACGCAACCTGTGGAGACAAAACGCAACACAAAAAAAATATCAAATCGCAGTGACTTGAGAATCAAAACGCAACTATCTTGAGATCAAAACGTAGCGAATCTTATCAAAACGCAATGATACTAGTCAAAACGCAACGAAGCTAATCAAAACGTAATGACCTTTGTCAAAACGCAGCGAATCTTATCAAAACGCAATGATACTAGTCAAAACGCAACGAAGCTAATCAAAACGCAATGACTTTTGTCAAAACGCAGCGAATCTTATCAAAACGCAATGATACTAGTCAAAACGCAACGATGCTAATCAAAACGCAATGACTTTTGTCAAAACGCAGCGAATCTTGTCAAAACGCAATGATACTAGTCAAAACGCAACGATGCTAATCAAAACGCAATGACTCTGATCAAAACGCAACGACGAACACCCCTTCAGATAGGCAAAACGCAACCAAGAAAAAGCTTCAAACTTTCTTGTAAGTTACGAAATGAATTAGAAACCACATTAGTAATGAACAAAGAAAGTGATCTAAGCCCAAAGAGTACAAGTCTTTAACACAATTAAACCACGAAACAAAGACGAAAGTTTGATTTTTTTTTCTTGTTTTTTTTCTTTTTTCGAACAAAAGAAAAAACCAACAAAAACCCACGATTCTTGTAAGATATAGGAGACTTAATGGTGACAATATAATTTGTGTATGGTAAATATGAGAGGGGGGCTACACATGTAAGAGCGAGGGTGGGAAATTTTAGTTTAGTATACAGTAAATTGGAGATATAACATGTTTGGATGTTATGTGGGGGGGGGGGGGAAAATAGTGTAAAGAGGAATGGGGGGAGTTTTGTAGAGGGTTGGGGGGATGTGATGGGGGAGTTAAGATAGATGGATGAATGGAGGGTAGTGTGGTGGATACGAATGGGATGGATTATTTGAGGTAATGGTGGGTTAGTGAAATTAAGGTAAATAATTATGGGTTAGTATGTGGAGAAGGTATTTTTTGTTTGGGAGGATAAGGGATAGATTGGATTAGTGATTTTATGTGTAGTTGTGGATTTTATAGTAATGGGAATTGGGTTTAAATTAAATGAAAGATGGAGTTGGTTAGATTGATAGTTATTTTAAGAGTTGTGGTTGTGGAAGATAAAGGGGTTATGCTGGTTTTTTAGAAAGTATGTTAAGGTTGATTATGATGGAAGCATTTTATTTTTATAGTTACAATAGCCTTTTGAAGTGACTTCCAGAAATTTGATGAGAATCGAGGGTCAGATCACAGATAAGTTGAGTACAGTATCATGCTTCGTGACTACCTCCTTAGTTACATCTCGACCATTTATCCAAGGATCCGTTTCCCTCATTGCAATAAAAATTGCAGACTTTGTCAGTCGGTCAACGATTACCCAAATAGTGTCATAACCCTGCGATGACTTAGGAAGTTGTACAAAAGCCATCGTTGATTGTGTCCCACTTCCACTTTTCCAATTCAGGTATAATAGGGTGCACTAACAAACCTATGTCACCTTGTGTTCGGCTTTTGACCTTACACATGTCAAACATGTTGCTAACATAGGTGCGATTTTGCCTTCATATTGGTCCACCAGTATAGCTTCTTCATGTCTGGTACATCTTTTCAGAACCCCGGATGTATGGAGTTATTTTTGAATTTGTGGACTCATCGCTGATTTACAGTCCGAAATCGCCATATAACAAGTAACCACTCCTGCCATTGAGCATAAGTTCCATCCTACGCGTTCGCAACTTTTCTGTCTGGAATTTCTTTCTCCGGATCTTTTGAATCTCAACTAACATATCCTTCCAACACCGCCTTCTTGATGATCTCCAGTTTTCGGCTTCCTCTGGCGTTCAGGATTTGTTAGAAGATCCAAGCCAATATCATCACTAAGGGCACGGAACCCTTAGTGGTTTCCTCTTCTTCCTGCTCAAGCATACAACAACATTTGCCTTCCCTGGGTGATAACGATTTCACAATCGTAATCACTCAACAACAAAAACTCCTAAACCATCGACGTTGCCTCATATTTAAATCCTTCTGATCAAGAAAGAGTGTTGTAGAACTCTTAGGATCATGAACACTGTCACTTGGGTCCCCTACAATAGTGCCTCCACATTCTTTAGAGCGAAACACTACTGCCTCCAAGTACTAAATCATGTGTTGTATAGTTCTGTCTCATGAATTTTAACTACGTATGCATAAAAATCACCTTTTCTCTGTGCATCCAACATCACTCCCAAACCCTCTTTGAAGCGTCACAGTAGCATAAAAATCTTCGCTCCCTCAGTAAGCGAGGATGTGCACTGCACAAACAGCTTCTTGCTTCAATAGTTAAAAGCGCTTCTTGTTTATCACCCCAATCAAAACTTGACACCTTTCTGGGTTAGAGTTTTGGTCATTGTTTTGGCTACTTTGAAAATCCCTTTCGCTAAATTTCTAAATAGCCCAAGGCCCAAAAATTTGGCAATCTCTTTGGTTTTTAAGGAGACGTCCATCCTTGATAGATTCCAATCTGGCAGTAACGTGAATCCCTTGACAGTCAATCACATGTCCGGAGGAATTGTACTCGGGAAAACCAGAATTCATATTTAGAGAACTTTGCATACAATCCCTTCAATCTTAAGCAATGTTTAATATTTCCTAAGATGACCCTTCAATGTTCCTTCCTACTATTGGGAGTAGATCAAATGTCACATGAAGACAATTACAAACTTGTCTAGTACGATTTACACACCCGGATCCATAAGATCCATGAACACTGTCAGGTGCATTAGTTAAACCAAGAAGCATGACTTTGACTTATTCGAAGAGTGACCGTATCGAGTCCTGAATGCCAGTCTTGAGGATGTCTTTCTTCTCGAACTCCTCAACAGGTGATTACCCGACCTTCAGATCGATCTTTGAATAAATACTCGCCCTTGCAGTTTGGTCGAAATTAGGTCTCAATCCTTTGGATGGTAACGGTTCTTTGAATCCGTCAATTTGTTCAATCTCTGTATCAATACACATCCGAAAGAACCATCTTTCTTCTTTACGAATAGACTTAGCTCCCCAGAGGTGAGGAACTTGGTCTTATGAAGCCTTTCCGTAATTCTTGTAGTTTGCTACCGCTATTCCTAGTTCATATCCAGAAGGTGCTAATCCTTATATGGTGCCTCCTGTGCTTAACAGGTGCAGCACCAGTACCAAATGCGATTCTAAATTCTACTTGTCTAGAGTGGGTGGGTATACCCCGGCAAGTCCCGGAAAAACTTCAGGAGAATTCCCGAACAAACTGGCAACTCTTCAAGTCCGCTTCCCCTTTGACTTATTCTTCGTCCTTGGTGCGGTGATAATTTGGCTAAGAATATGTACAATCCTTGTGCTAAATTCCTGACTTTAGTACACGAGATGATGCCAATTCGAGTCCCGTGTTTTGTTTGCGTGCATCCGAAACCTCGAACGATAAAAATTTCGTCTCAAAGAATATCGAACGATCTTTTCTGCACAGATGATAACTCATGGTATTTTGGCCAAACCTATCCATACCAATTATTACGTCAAAACACCTAGTTTCTACGGGCATTAGGTCTATGTTGAAATGATGATTTAAGAAGATTTAACGTACACCCCGAATAATAGAGTGTTTTAACAAAACCCAAAATCCCCCGTCTGGCTAGTTCGACATCATAATCATATCTAAATGCAGTTGGATGATTAACAAATTCGAAGCTAAATGTAGTAGATACAAAACTCCTTATCTGGCACCAGTATCAAATAAAAATAGATGCATAGCGATGTTTAGGAGACCCGTAACCCGTAAACGACATAGTTGTCTCGGTTTTGCCCCTGTATTTCCCACAGCGGACACCTTTGTCGGAGCCTGGCATTTCCATCCCCCATTACCCCATTGGTTGTTTGTTCTTCAGTTTCGGACAATCCCTCTTGATATTCCTTATCACCACATTCAAAACAAACCATTACCATCCTGATTACCCCAGGGTTGGCATTTTATGGGAGTCTGCATCAACAGATAAGTGACCAAATCGGGTTGCACTTGGGCATTTTGAAGCACAAGGACCGGAGTGTGAAGTCTACACTTAGAAAGCTAGACACCAAGTTCCTGGGTCCTTCGGATTGTCCCCTGTCAACATTCATTCCCCTGCGCATAGGCCCTTCAGGTGTTCTGCCTCTTGTTGCTTTGTGAATCTTGTTTGTTCCGCAGAGGCATCATCTTTTCGTTTGTATTAGCTAGACAGTTCAACATAGGGCCTTGGTTATGTCCTCCATTAACTTCCGGTAGTAAACTCAATAACTTCTTGCATAGTTTTTGATTTGATGCCTTTAAACCTAACCAAGTATCATATCGTCAAGCACCGATATATCCTTTCAATTTAGGTCTGACTCTTCCGAAACTTTACTGGCACACATCAAGCTAGTTTGTTGAAATCGTCCGATTATAGCCACCACATCGGGCCCTTAACCTTAAAAGATTCCACTACTCAGCCTCAATCTTCTTATCTCGGCCCCCGGTCAGTATTATCAGTCATCTTTTTCTTCAGTGTGCCCATGGCCATGCATGAGCTGCCTCGGGAGTAGTGTTTTAACATGTGCATTCTCACCATGTAAAGCATCGTCCTTGCAGAGTGCAATCCAAATTACTTACTATCTGTTGTGCAATTGCTAAATACCTGAACACAAGACTCCATCTTCTCAACTTCGGGTAAGTCCAACAACCCCCTCATTGCCTTGAAGTTCAAGGGTTGCATTTTAGGAAGTCCGGGTAGGATGGCATTCAAGCAACTTGCACAGCCTTCTTATACCTACTCCCGAAAATGGCAATCATCACCATTTCTGTTTATCACTGCTGCAGTGCAGCCTTAACACACCTTCTTCGTCAATCATGGCCTGCAGGTTGGGCACTGGTGACCGAAGTAGTGGTAGTAGGGTCTGTGACTGGTGGGGGAGTTGTGGTGACTGGTGGGGGAGTTGTGGTGACTGGCCTTGACCTCGTGGTTCTTGTGGGCCTTCCTCTTGGTTGCCAGTTTCCTTAAATCAACAAGACAACATAACACCCATTAATTCAAAAATCTTAACCAAACCAATGTCATACATAATGAAAAAAACGAGATCACAACACAATGTGAAATACACAATAGTATTGAAATTTACAAAATCGACATTCATTCACATAATACTCGATTCCATATAAAACATAATCCATCCTTTTCAAAATAACCAGGGAAAATAATACATATATGGTTATATACAAATGGATCATAACAACTAGTTACAAGACAAAATAACCTAAAGCCATACTAACCGAATATAACCCGTAACACATAGTATGCTATAAAGATAGCTAATCAAACATCAAAGATCTATAAGACGCCTGCTAGCTGAATAACCCATAATACTTAACAGGAGCTGCATAGCATAGCCTAAACATAACCAAAATCCTAGGAACAACTACCAGTCTCCTCTTGTGCATCGGCGGCCGGACCTTCTTCGTTCCGCTAGCCTCGGAAACCAACCTCTTTGTCTGTAGGCCCCTTTAAGCAGCTGTATGCCATAGTCAACTGCACTTGTCTCTGGTGTCTGCAGCTGTAATCCAGAAATCAAAGTGCATGCTGTTCCACTACTGTATACGGTAGTGCCAAAACATGTAACTGCATCGTCGTAACTTCCATAGAAATCCCCTAGGCCTCAAGGCCATCCAAGCTCCCTCACGACCATAACTCTGCTAGATGTAGTGAATAGCCCAATCTCAATACAAAAGTTGACAGCGGCCTCTCAGCGTCAGACCAGTACTCGTCTCGACATCCTCCCACAAAACCATGCATGATGGTAGTCTCCTCCTGTCAAATGGTAGAGAGATAGGTAATATTCCGATTGACTCCACCCTATGGTGGTTGGTGCGATCTCTCGATGGCTTTCAGCCAGACCATCGCCACTCATCCGTTGTTGCCATATAGTCAAACGCCTTAATATCGGACATCCAGATGTCTAGGACGTCATCTACCATATCGACAAATTTATAAAAAGGTCTTCCCTGCTCTACAACATAAGGGTCTTCCTTGGTAATGCAGGTACATCATGGCCTACAAAGAGCACCGGCCGCGAAGTCTCCCCGACCTCTAAAATAATAGGGTAGGAGGCACAAGACGAGCCTCTTCCGAGGAGGTTAAACAACTCTCGGGAATCTCATACGATTAGGGCTAATAGGTGGGGGATTTAATAATGATAGTATTTGGGAGGTGTTGAGATTGTGTTTGGGGAAATGGTGATATGAGAATAAAGAATATGAAGTCGGTACGATCAACATTGGTAAAGCGACAACAGTAGAGTCGGCAAGAGCTAGGTCTCCTCTCCTCATCTCCTCAATCATCATAGTCCTATGTCAGCAGGAATAGTAGCAAGGTCAATCCTCAGTCCTCCTTCATCTCTGATCTTCTCTGGAATCAGACTCGGGAATTATCCGGAGTCCGCAGTAGGGTGAAACACAACAGCAGGTAACGGCTTGCTCCTCAGCTGAAAAAGACCATGATCCTCAGGTGGCATAAACTCTGTTACTCTGGCTCCGTACATATGGTATTAAAAAGTGAAGGTGTGCCTCCGGGCCAGCACGTAATCCGTGATGGTGGGCCGTCAACTCCTGTACCCATGTCTGAATATTCCACTCCCGTTAAGTATGTAATAGTATAAGAGTTCGAATCGGACATGATAATAACTGAAATCATAAGTAACTTATATAAGTAATCTAATATAAGACTTAGTAGTAATTTACATATTATAATGTAAACACCGAATATTAATCCATGTAAGCACTGTATATTTCTAACTAAATGCAACACAAATAATTTATGTATGTCCCCCAGAAAACCCTTTTTTAATGAATGAGCAAGTTTGAAAATGTTATAGTCCACAAAACATTTGACCGGTTCCTATTAACCTTGGCCTCTTGAGAACCAATCTGTAACACCCCCAAAAGGGTGTCGGCAGCGGATAAGAATCCGGGCGTGTAACTTATCAATTCAATAACAACAAGATAATATAAGAACGACACAAAATCGTTTAAAACATGATACATTGGAATATATTTAAGTATTTTGTACAAAAGCCAGAAGCTATTACTTGAATTGTTACAAAGATTTACAGCCCATAAACATATAAACCAAAATGAAATGGACTAAATCTTAATGCCATGACGTTCAAAAATAATCCCCCAATGTATCCTTCGCACCTCGTCCTTAATATGACCCTCACTGAAAAAAAAAACGTCAACATAAAGTTGTGAACTTTTCATAAGTTTAATATAATGATCATGCAGGACCGCAAGACTTTCCCTGTATAATCAACAGATGCAGACATCACAAATGTATTTACGTTTCCCTAAGCTCATAACACTGAAACTTGACATAATTGAATAACAATATATAAATATATATTAGCCCTACATTCCCGTGATGGGGAAATGTGCAATCCTTAACATCCAGTACCGACATGAAATACGTTCGTTTTTTAATGATAGCTATCACACCGAACGGAAGTCATCCAAAATAGATCTATTTGATTATCATTTCGCTAGCTCACATAATGTAATCCACGACTACAAATATTGATTTAACAGTTCATATTCATGGCAAAGTGGGTATTATATCGCTACTATAGTGCAAAACGTAATCGTGATAAAATGTCCACTTGCGCCAATTTTGTAAAACGTGCATAGGTTTCTCCACCCCAAAACTTATAAATATATTAATAGTAAAACGTGGTTCCTAAGAACTCACCTGAATACAGAAGCTCAAATAATCTCAGATAAAAACGTCACACAAGACGATAAATGCAACCTATTTAAATTAAGCTTGTATAAGTGACTGAGTACTTTAATTAACATCGAATATTATCTTATATTGTTCATCATACTAACGTTCGGGCTATCATAAATAAAAGTCATGGACAGTACTAAGAGAGTTTAGACTCTTTAAATCGTAAAATTCCAACACTCATCGATAGCGCCATCCAAGAGGCCGCATTATGAAATTCCGTAGAAATTAGCACTTAGATAACCACACAATATTCATATAGCATAATGCCACGACTAATCATTTTAGTAAAATAGTATTTATAAAGTGAAAACGTTATAATAAATAATACATTTCGTAAAATGACCTAACTTGTCGTTTTAAAGCCGTGTCCTCAGCGTTTCATGACGACCAGTGTCTCGTAGTAAGACGAGTGATCAACATATTACATTTAAAGTTTTTTTCAAATTCTGTGATGCATAGTATAATTACTGTTCACATAAACAGCTCATTTGTCGTTTAGGGTCTTTATTAGCTAAACCCGTAATCTCGCATTAACTAATTCGTTTTAACTAAATCCGATTTTAAGTGATTTCCTTCAGTATGTTCTCGTTATTAAAAGATTTATTATAGTTTTATAAAAATAAATATCCACTGATGTATAGTGGCTTTTACTGTTCATTATAGTTTTAAAACATTACTTTTATAAACTTAAATTATCAAATACCGTAATTTACTCGTTATAGTCCTGTGAACGATTGTCCTTAGCGTGTTACGATCTCGTAAATCAAAAGTTATATCATAGTTTAGAGGTGTTTTAAACTCAAACCTACTCCATGAATAGTAACTTTCTATAAAAATAGTTTTTTATAAAGTATTTATAGTTTTAAAACACGTTTTAAAACGATCTGTTTCGTTAAAGATCGGTTTTTCAAGTTTCTTATCATTATGGAATCGTCATGAGGCGTATTATTTTTATAAAATATCATAACCTACTGTCCAAAATTCGTATTTGGACAGCCCCTAAGTTTTCATGTATGTTTCTTTATAAAAACCTTGTTTTTATGTAATATTAACTTAGTAGTTTACTATAAAAACTCTTAAAAACATATTTTACATATTTGTACTTATAATAAAAGGGGTCTAATAATCATCCCTAGACCATATAATTTCATTGTAACAAGTTTAACCCTTTTTCTTTCCTTATTTTCACATGTGAAGTCTAAGAAACCTTATTAAACCCCAATTAGCCTTTAAACATGTTTATACTTAAACTATAAGTTAACATACTTTTATATTTACTTTTCCATGATATTATAACATTAGACATTAGAATAAGTTTAAAAATTTGATAACTCAAAAAAAATCCATTTTATAACATTTAAAGTCATTAGTGTTGATCAAGGGCTATATTTAACATGTAATACATAAAATCATAAGAAAGAAAAGTATAAAGGATTTAAAAAATCTAGTAAAGATGTAGAGAAAGTGAAATAAGTTCTAAACCCGTTTTAGATCAAAAAAATAAAGCTTCCCAAGCTAATAAACCCAAGATTAGTGTGTCAAAACCCCTACTCTTTCCTTTCTCTATTCGTTTAAAATGATGAACCAATGCTTCCCAACACCTTAGAATACCTTAAGTATGTTGTTCATAGGTTGTATATACTTAGAAAAATGCAAAGTATGAATTTTGTTTAAGGGGTTTTTGTGCGTGGGATTTGGAGAAAAAATAGAGAAGAAATGAAGTTTTGGTAAGTATAGAATTGTAAACATTTCTCAAGCTTGGCATGCTATTTAATATCTAAAAATCTTGCATAACTTACCCGAGTTAACTTTCCAAACCTAGTTTAAGGTTAGCATACAAGTTGGATTAAAAGTGTAAACTTACTTTTAAGATAATAATCTAGATAAGTTATGTATACACTGATGACTCTTGTTCTCAACTAAATTTCTCGGCATTAAGGTATGTAATGTAAGTTTATATTTAATATTTTAGAGTATTGGGTATAAAATTCGTAGGTATTCGTTAGCTAGTTAGGTTTTTAAGAACTTCCGTATGCCTAAACTATTTTATTATAAACGTACATTTTAACGTCCATAAGAAATAAATAACAAAGTTATTAACTTATCCCATAATAATCATAATAACACTTGCTTGATGGTAAACATTAATTGTGTACCCCCGTTTATCATGGTACGGATCATTTTCAGTTTAAACCCGATTTAACTTAAAGTTTACGTTTAAAGTAAACCGCGTAAAACCCTAACAATAAATTATGAAATTTTCATAATGTCATACCATGACCTAAAATACGATGTTTTTATATAAACAAGAATCCAACCAAGGTCGGAGATCGCTAACTCGAAGTGTATATAGAACACGACATGGTTACACTAAAAGGGACAGATTAAATAAAAATGGTCTACTTAGTATATATAACTTTCCAGGTATTAATAAGAAGAGATGATAAAAATAAACTAAACATAAATTTCCGACGAAACGCGATTAATGTTATGAGTTGGAATTAACATTGGTCCCGGATATCCCTAATGAAATTAGTAGTAGGTTTCCTTATGAAAATAAATGTACGTTTAAAAGTTGTGACTAGATTGATAACGCTCTAAATTATATGACGTTTGATTATTGGGTCTTCACGATTTAATAATTCTAAGACATTCAAGATAATAAATAAAATTAGATTTTAACAATTTACTAAGCCGTACAGAATTAATAAAAATTCGTCGGTATAGACCTATTAGTTATGTAAACTTTTTCCATATTAACAAATTATTACTTTCCCTCAATTAATCAATCCATGTCGCAAAAACATTCACGTGTTCAATATATATCTAACTAGACTAGATTAATTACTAAAAATAGACAAAACCTAAAACCACCCTATATGGTTGTTTATATATACGCAAATCTAAACCAACCCGCAATGACTAAGAAACACAACACAAGGAAAAAGAATTATTCATGTATGGTTTAACCACAAAACCATAACCATTTAAACACGATTTCATATTTAATCAAAAACTTCATTATGTTTATTAGTCGATTCTTATTATGAAACAAAACGCCCCTTATGGCTGCCGACCGCTGAAACCAAACGCACCCCTTGTTATTTTATACTAAAAACAAACGCACCCTATATGCTATACACCAACCATAACGCACCTTTAGCTTGTCGAGCAACACCAAACGCAATAACCCCTATATGGTAGTACCCAGCACCTCACACACCCTTTTCCTGTGAAGTAACAATCCAAACGCACTGTTTTCGTGCTACATACCACCAACCAATACGCACCCTATGGTTATTATGCACACCAAACCACCTACCGTAGGAGGATGATCCGAAAACCATACGCACCTTTTTGTGGTGCTATATGGAGAAACCAGCCGCACCCTTTGTGCTTATAACCACACAAGCAAATATAGAAAATTAACCATTTTGCAAATAAAAACCAACGCACCCTTGCTGGTGCAACTAAACGAACGCACCCCTTTTGTTTCTATACACAGTCGCACGCACCCTTTTTGTATTTGTTATATCTGTGGTGGCGGGAATGGGAGGTGTGCTGTGAGACGATGAGAGTGTGACTGTGGTTAGTGGGCCGTTGTAAAGTGACGTCGCGAGGTGGTGTCGTCGTGGAGAATGAGGCGGATGGAAGTGAGATGGAGATAAGATGGTGAAGATAAATGTGTGTGTGAGTGGTAGCAGTGCGGCGTGACTTGGTGGTGTGCTGCGTGGCAGTGAATGATGATGTTGGTAGGTTATGATTTAAATGGTGGATCTGATCGCGGTGTGTTGTAATCGGGCTAGATCTAGATGGTGGAGATCAGGTTGTTAGTGCAGCAAGGTGGAGGAGACACGACGACCTCGCCGGAAAAATATTCCGGTGGCCGGAAATGCTATGGGGGCGCCGGATAATTTTCTAAAGAGAGTGTGTGTGCTAGGTAAAGTTATATGTGAATAAAAACCCTAATAGTTACCTAATGATATGCTAAACATTATAAAAAACAAAAAAAACAAATGGGCAAGTAAATTGATATTTTAGGTTAATATTAAAATACTTTCACAGGACCAAAGTGTAACTTTTATTTAAAGTAATGGTAATGGAACTCGTTAGCTAGTTAACGATGAAATCAAAATACGAAAACTACGCCATTGCGTTTAAAATAATTTGTCCCAGCGGAAGATGAGTTAATTTACCACCTAAGAATTATATAATATTTTTTATAAAAATGCAGTAATTTAAATCATTATTATTTATTTGAAACCATGGGGTTGTCGCGAGTAAGCTTTGTCTGAAAATAAAAACTTATTTAAAAAAAAAGCATCGCGTTTTGTAAATAAACGCTATTTGGGTAAAATATTACTAGATTTATTAAATATTATTTAGTTTAATAAAAAGCGTGATAATAAATATAAATTTAATTTATTCTTGGGGTCGACGCGTTGTGTATAAAATTTGCGAGGTATTCATTCATATTCTGCTTGTTTCGGTCTCAATCGGCAGAAACTAAAAATTTGTCCAAATGTTTTTTTACATCAAATTGCTTAGAGTCCGAGTCGTCAAACGTTATTTAGGCTAGTCCGTTTGATAAGTCAACTTAAAGAACCTATATCCTTCTCGTTTCTAGTCAAATAAATTTTAAAATAAATTGTACATGAGGTATAAATAGTACATAATGATTTAATATGTAAAATATTTCCGAAAATTACCGTACTGCTAACTAGTTTTTATGAACAATAAGAAATGTTAAAAGGCTTAAGTCAAGTCCGGGGGCCCCGAAAAGTCAAAGGTTAAAATACCTTTAAAATTAGAAATTCTCGATGTAGCAATAGGGGCGGCATGTTAGGGTACTTATACCCAAAGGTCACTTGTTTTCCTCGCACTGTTTGCTACGAGAAAATACCGCATCAGTCCGCTCAATACCACGAATTTAAGGCCAACTCTCCTTCCATACCATGAATAAAAGTTGACGAGCTAACAGAACTCTTTATAGTTTCCCAGTTTTTTTGCTACATGAGTTCCATAGTACGGTGTTCCTGATGGATTACTACTCTTGCCATTGTTTGCAGCTTGTGCTTTCTATTGCTGCGCAATGCACAGCCATCAGTTGATGGAAGGCACCAAATTATAGCTGTGTTTAGAATGTAGATGTTTTCTAAGCATCTAATACAAGATGACATAGAAAAAAGAATCCATAAAACATATAGTCATATTTCACAAAGTAAGTATAACAATTAATAACACAAAGATCTAATGATCATATCTTTGTAATGATACTTGCAGATTCAATGGAAATTTTGGAATTTAAGACATCCAGAGATAAAAATACGAGATAATGAATAAGAGTGGTCCAATAGAGCTTAGTGTTTAAAAGGTTTGAGGAAAATCGGGATGGTAAAAGAATCCTTAGTATCCACGATAAAAGATATGAGTTCATCCTATGCAAGATATAGGATATAACAATTTTCAACGATACATAAACTGGTATTATGAAACAACGAATTTTATAATCATCACGTATTAGTCATAACAACTTGTTCGTATATAATTTACATACCAAGCGTCATTATTTATACCATTTTCACATCCAGTGCTAAGATTCTAGAAGACTGTAAATTACATAGATCTAATCTAGTGGATTATCCTTCGTTGTTTTTTGAAATTCTTGGATTTTCTAAAACTCTTGACGACGAAATCTGTTATGCCTTATTTCTAATAATACTCACTATTCTTTCTGACAGTATCTAATTCATTTTTTTTAAGAAAAAATTCCTCAGACTGTTCTTCCTAGTGGTTCGCGGTATGATCCATAAGGAGTTATCTAATTCTGGCGAAATAGACATCTCAAAAGGGAATAGTCGTGGTGATGTAGTTGGACATTAACCTGTGAATGAAGATCCTACTAAGAAGAGGAGATTACTGAAATTGTGATTTAACTAGAAGTCTCATGTCTTAGGTGGTGAAATTTCTCGGAGGAAAAAATCTCGGGAATAAAACATTGGTTAGTATAATACTGAAGATAGAGGTAAAACACTAGTAGAGCAATTATAGCTTTGAGGGGGGTGGAAATAGCAGCATATGCTTTGGATTCCTTCAGATATGGATTATTGTAGAAAGTGAGAATGTTTGGGATCATACCCTACCTAGAATCTTTCAAAGAGATAAAAAAAATGCTTCCCGGAGTAGCATACGAGCTGAAGTATAGTTATGAATATTCATAGTGGAAAAAGCATTTTCCATATCGAAATCTCAGAAGTGATAGTAGAATGAGGGGACGAAGACATGACTGTAACAAATCCAGTGGAAATAACATAAGTTATTTAAATAATAAAAAAAATAAGTAATGTATTTCTGACAGTGAAAAGTTCTTACACATACTATTTTATAACGTGCAACGTGGCACGTAGGACTTTTATGCTAAAAAGAAAAGTAGTTATAGTTAAGGTTTTAACCTTGTTCTCTATAACCATGGCTCTGATACCAATCTGTAACACCCCCATTTTTACATATAGCAGCGGAAGCTAATCTGGAGTATTACTTCATAGTACAACATTCATAATCATTGAAAACGACTCAAAAGAGAATTGTTTTTGAAAATTTAGTTATCATCATTATTTCATCAGAGTTTTACAAAAGGAGGTCCCAAAATCTAGAAACATAAAGTTTGAATGATAACAATTTAGCCATCTTCAAGTCCGTGCCACTCCGTGCCTTAAGTTGCTCAAATTACTATGAATAACAAGCTTAAAAGAGTCAACCGACAAAGGTAAGTGAAATTCATAGTTTATGATAAATAAACATTGAATTCCTTTTATACCCATAATTAATGATTGCCTTGAGAATAAAGAAATCAGTATTATTTTGCATTGTGGTATTATATAATTATGTCTAAGCTCATGGCACACAAACTGACTTGTGTATATATCAACAATGATATTAAATATAAGATAATGAATATTGGCCCTCTCGTGTACTGTAATACCCCCAAATAGGTCGCACACGATAAGGGTCCGGGCGATGTTAACTTCTCAGATCAAAATAAAAGATAATATAATATAAGACTCTTATAGTAATATACATTTATATCATAACATGTATATCAATCATGAATATCAATCATGCATGCATCTAGCCTAACCGACTAATGCACAATTAGTGTATGTATGTCCCGTGAAAACCCCTTTGTATGAATGCAATGTTTGAAAATGGTTATAGTCCAGCAAAAACATTTGACCTGGTTCTCTATAACCTTGGCTCTTGATACCAATCTGTAACACCCCCAAATTGGGTCGCAGCGGAATAAGGGTCTGATTACAAAGATTTCCAGCCCATAACAGATATACAAAATGTAATGCGACTAAATCTTTAATGCAGGACATCCAAAACATAACCACCAATGTATCCCTTTTGCAACTCGTGCCCTAATGATCTCCTAAAAACATTGCATTTAAAACGTCAACATAAAGTTGGTGAATTTCATAGGTTTATGTAAAAGTATAAGCAGGACCGCAAGACTTTCCCCGTGATAATGCAACAGATGCAGACATCACAAAATGTAATTACGTTTTCCTAAGCTCATGACACCGAAGCTCAACATAAATGAATACAATATATAAATATTGCCTACATTGCCCGTGATGATGTTCAACCCGTAACATCCAAAATCCGACATGATATACGTTCGTTTCCAGTGATAGCTAGTCACCCGAACGGGGAGGTCAATCCCAAATAGATCTATCTATAATCATTCGCGCTCACATTCCAGTAATTGACAGTTCATGATTCATGGGCATAGTGGGTTATCGCTACTTAGGCAAAACGTAATCATGATAAAATGTACACTTGCGTCCAATTTGTAAAACATGCATATGTTTCTCACCCCAAAAACTTGTAAATCAATAATTGTAAAACATGGGGCTATGAACTCACCTTGAGTGAGTAAATTGATAATAAAATATCCCAAGTAAAAACGCGTCACGCTAACGCCCGAATGCAACCTAGATATTATAGGTCGAATCAGTATTCAAGTACGTTGTCTAACAACCACCATATATAATCCTATATAGTTATCATCGTACTATCGTTCGGGCTATCATAATTTAAGAGGTCATGACATGACGTACGAGGAGTTAGGACACTTTAAATCGTAAATCCAACAACTCGTCAATACGCCATCCGAAGAAGCCTCATTATGAAATTCCCTAGTAATATAGCACTTTGATAACTAATAACATATATATTTCTATATAGCTATATCACCATCTAATCGTTTAAGTGAAATCGTATTTATAAAGTAAAAACGTTTATAATTACGCCTTTAGCAAAAATGACATAACTTTGTCGTTTTAAGTCCGTTTCTCGCGTTTCTTACGCCCACGCTTTCGTATTAAGATGAGTGATCATAATATTGCATTTTTAAGTTTCCGAGATTCTGTTGTGAATAGTGTTTTTACTGTTCATTACAGATTATACTTATTAACGCAAAACCCGTAAATGTCGTATCTTATTCGTTATAGCTCCGTTTTTAGCGATTCTTTCGAACACGTTCTCGTAATTGAAAGTTTTATCATATTATTGATGTTTACAAAGTATAAGTTTCTGCCATGAATAGTAACTTTTTATAAAATTTGTTTTATAAAGTATTTAGCGTCGTAAACTCGTAACTAGCGTATCTTCTTCGTTATAAATCCGATTTTCGAGTTTCTTATCATTTTGGAATCCTTATGAGATGTACTATATTTATAAAACCTAATATGGCTGTTAACAAATTCGAACCAAAACAGAAACTTTTAAAGGTTGTGATTAAAACATGTTTTAAGCTTGATTTTTGTACCATTAAGCTTCAACACCTTGTTACAACTACTTTACAACACTTATATCTTATGACTTACATATATAAAGTCCATTAGGTCATGTTTTGTCCAAGAGTATCCAAGACAACAAGATTAACATGCTATTTACACCATTTTCACTTGTAACTTATTAAGTTAACATTAAAACCCTAATTTGTTCATATACATGTTAATACTTAACCAACATGTTAAAACACTTATACATTCCTTTTAACATCATATTAGCATCCATATAACATGTAAATAAGTTCACAAAACATTGATCATAAGTAAAAATCCCTTTCACATATTCAAAAGTATCCTAAATGGTGATTTAACTATATAAACATAATATATGCATAAATCAAAGAAAGTAAATGAAGTAGGGTTCTTAGATAACCTTGATGTGTAGGAGGATGAAGAACAACCAAATCTAAACCCTTGTTTAGCAAAGAAACCCTAGCTTTTATCCCTTGAAAACCCTAATTCCAACCAAAACCCTAATCTTGCAATATCTTGCTAAAACCTTTTCAAAGCTTAACCAACCCTTCAACTCTTCTTAGAATACCTTAAGTATGATGTATAACCACTAATATGGTGAAAGAAAATCAAGCTATGGATTGTGTATGTTGGTGGTTTGATGCCGTGGGTTAATAAGAGAGAAATGGGAGAGATTTTTCTTGTTTACACTTTGTAAATGAACATCTATGTGTTACTTGCTAGCTTATATAATGAAAATATCTAATCTAACCTAACCATGGTCACTTACTAACTCATGTGTAAGAGCCCATAGGGGGGGAGTGGGTTCTTACAAGAGTTGGAAGGTGTAAGTGATTGGTTCCCTAATATGGGATTCATCCCATGAATTCAAGGAAGATACTTTGAGCTAGATATTTTCTTGGTATGACTCACCTTAGATCCGGCCATATATGCATACTAGGATGGTATTTTTGTAACTTTTGAGTATTGGGTACAATTTTGGGTATTTGTTGAAGCGTAGAAAAGTTTTGGTGGTTCCGGGAATGCCTAAACGTATTTTATCGCGAAACGTAAGCACTTTACGTAACCAATAAAAATAAAATGAACAAAGTTAATAATTATACTCAAAATAATTACTTAACACTTGCTTGATGTAAACATTTAATTGTTTGATGTCCGTTTACATTGAACGATAATTTTTAGCTTACGCGATTTAACTTAACGATTACGATTTAAAAGCAAACACGTAAAATACTAAAAATACATAGTGAATTTATTGACGTCGTAAATGACCCAAAAACACAGGGTGTTATAATTTTCGTCAAGCTTATTTCTATATACCCATTTTGTTCCAATGATGGTCATATCGATAGGGTTTGGAACTAGTTCCCAAACATCATTTGAGATAAATTGATTTAATTCTTCTTGCATAGCAATTACTCAACT
>BQNB010012933.1:0-28203 GCA_026074375.1 Tanacetum coccineum
TTTGGTACGGTTGGAAGAAATTTGCACATCATAAATGGGAATGTATATTATAGTCAAAACTCATGTATTTTTACTACCATCACAATTAATGGTACGTCCGAAGAATGAAAGAATTATCAAAGGAATTATCCGGAATTATTATGATCGTGAAGATGATGAAACTACACTGAGTTTCGTAGTATAGTGTTAGCAAAAAAATCAAAAAATTAGAAAAATCACAACAAAACAAAAAAGAGAAGGAAATTTTGAAGATAATCATTTCGCAACAACCGAAGGAATTACACGAAGGATCAATTATTCGTTGATACAAATCGACGATGTAGAGTATTGTACAAAGTGGTAGATATCACCACTTTCTTTGTAAAATATGTAAAGTATGGGATAATTGGGAAGTTAACCGTTACAGGAACGCCAACTTAGGTTGTTGTTTTTTATCTATGATCAAGAAGTTGTAAATAGTTTCGTAATTTTTATTTAACAACAATTTAATTCCCTTTCTTAATCATTAACCATGGGTTTTACGCGAATGAGGATAGATCTCTATATAGTAATTTATACATCTAGAATAATAGGAACACAAATATTGTCCTTCTAAAATCGTGCTAAGGATACGCTTCTGGCTTAACTAGTTAACGGAAATTGCCTTTGGTTTATTGAACATGTTGACTAGTAGGTGAATCTAGATAATTCAACAAATAATGTTCTGATTCCATTGGATAGTTGGACAAGTGGACTACTAGAGTATAAATTGCCATTAAGCAGTAAGTGGGTAAAGTCTCTATGAGCTAGGGTTTAACAAGATCACCATTGCTTTAATCCCTAAGATAGATTATAATCAGCAAATAAGGATGCTTTATGCGGATGCTTTAATTGTGACAGAATTAATGTGTCTAGGTCTTAGGATGAAGTCCCGCCTAAGTCTAAGAATGATATGCCTCTTCGAGATAAGTAATCATTGCACTGAATAAACAAACCAACTTCTAATCGGATTAATGATGGCTAATACAGTTTTCTATCATAAGGCTCGACCGCTCTTTTATCTTCTGTTAATTTGCTTGCGTGGGTTAAAGTGTCTTGAATTGATTGTAGTCACCAACCAAACCCGTGCCAGTCTCTCAGGCTGAAACCCCCCTTTTACCTGTTAGAATTAGGATTAGAACTAACATAGGATTAGCATAGGTTTGACTTAGATTAGAATTAACTTAGATTAGATAACCAAAATATAAATAAATTGAGAGATTTAACCTCGCTTCAAGTGTTCGACACCCTACTTACCACAAATCTACCACCGACCGGGTACACTGCCCGTTAAAGTGTTGTTTTTGGTTAAGTCGGCAAAATATAAATTTAAAACTTGAATCATAAAAATATACACCACACAACGACACATCAAGTTTTTGGCGCCACTGCCAGGGAGTAAAAATTAATCTTGATTTTTATTATATGTTTTGGTTTTTAACATTAGATTAGATCTAACCCTTAGGAGTAGTGTTAATTAGATTAGTGTATATTCTTGTATATTTGTTAGTTTAATTGTTTGCTTGTATGATTGTGTGTTTAATTTAATTGTTTTGCTAATACACTGTTCTAGTCGATAACTCGATACGGTGTATCCACTTCCATCGGATACGGCGTATCCAACTTTCTGTCCAATACAGCGTATTCATTCAACTGATTAATACGACGTATTCATGTCTATTGAATACGGCGTATCGATCATCTGGAACAGAATCAGAATCTAATTTTCGTATTTGATTTCTGTGCTTAATTTTTAATCCTTCTTCAGAGCAAATCCTACTGATTGTTTATCCCTTGTTACAGGTAGTGCATGACAAGGAGTTCTACTAACGAACTATTCACAACTTACAAAGAACCTGAATGAGAATTTTGATCATCAGGGAGACACTTCAAGCCACTAAGTCTTGACGAATTGAGATCGACTGATTTCAATTTACTTTCTGACCAAGAATACTCGGAGAAAGAAGTTGTGAAAACAATGGCGGAAACTATGGAGCAGTACATGAGCAAGACCCGAGTTGACTATGGATCAAGGGTTGCTAGGCCTAAAATTGAAGACAATGATAACTTTGAACTGAAGGGCCAATTTCTCAAGGAACTACGTACTAACACCTTCAGCGGTTCGGATCATGAAGATGCGAACGAACACATTGAAAAACTGTTAGAACTAAAACACGTGATAGTTCTTGGATCGTTTATAGCTTAATTTGATTAGAACTTTTATCTACGATAATAACAATAAACATATAATATATGCATAGCAGAAATAACATAATGAACAAAGTTATTCAACAAGGTTTTTCATCATTATCTTCTCTACAATAACTACTACAAGCCCCCAATTCTACCTTGATCAATGGTAGAACGTGTTATCTAAACTATAACAATGAATCAAAGATCCTTGTGGCTAAAACAACCAAACCGTAGGCGTCCACAATGACACTTGACACCTAGAACACACACACACACACTTTTCTTGATGTTCACATCTTGACACATACTAAACCTATACGCCTGGTCCTCCTTTTATAACATAAGGAGTCCAGGTTTACAAAAGATAAGAATTAGAAAAACAAATAAATCTTTTAAACTTTAAGCTTTATCTTCTCAATCTTCTATCTGAATAAGGAGATCTTCTAGAATCTTCAAAATCTTCTATCTTTTGAAGAATTTTGATATGTGTGAAAACACATATCCATTTTATATCAAAAACGACCCATAAAAGCCAAAATTGTACATAAAATGCTTATATATTGCTTGTTTTGTCTTTGTGATTGTGTAGGTATGGATAAAGCAAAAATATCAAGAAAACGGTCAAAACCGGACAAACAACGACACGGGAAAGGAAAGAGAATACAAGCATTAATCATATTTCCTTTGTACCATGCCACACCAAGGATCTACAAGTTGCCAATTGTGCCTGTTAACATCTTTTTTCCATTTTTGTCATAATCCAATAAGGGATATATGAATATAAGCAACTTTGATCTTGACCACTATATACCAATATCACACTTCTCAATCCATAGCTTTCTAATCATCAAATTACCCTCCATTATAGCACAAGAAGAAATACTTGACGTCGTAGAAAACATAAAACATAGCATCATCAGTAGCTAATAATGCACTTAGCAGTAGTAAAAACCTTCACCTCAATGCCACATGTAAATGGTTAAACATTTTAGCAATAAGCTTCCCATGAAATCCATATGTTAACCATTTCTTGAATCTTTAATTCTGTAGGCTCTATGTAATGATCACTAATGAAGTAAACTAAGTATAACAAATTTGATGTAGAAGTAGAACAACCCAAACTTGTGTTTTAAATCTTGTACTATCTACGTGACTCCAAACTTATAAATAAATTTGTGAAATATAAGTAGATCGCAACCTCTTGACAAAAATCCTCATCTTCTATGAGACACAAGACCAAAGTGATAGCAAATGTGATCATTGAGCACCATAAGTTTGTAAATCACACACCTTTGCTAGATTTGTCAAGTTTTCGTCACATCGTTTCTAACCACGAACAAGTTATCTCCAAAGTGTAACACCCACTTTAAGATATGATAAGAACACAAACCGGTGAAACTCCACTTCAACTCCAAATAAGTGATACTCAATCTTCTTCGTAACCAATTCGAACAAATAATCCAAAATGCGAGCCTTTTAAACATTTAAATGAATCTGAATCATTAGCTTCCCTTTAAACCAAGCAGTAGTAACCAACAGTAGAAAACATCTTTCTATTGGCAGTATTAAATATATAAGCAGCCACAATCCTTTGGTTTAAGTTCCACAAGTGTAACTGCTAAAATTTACCCTAGCAGTAGAAACTTAATACTGGCAGCATTAAAAATATACTAGCAGTATTAATCATACTAGCAGCACTAAGTATAAACTGGCAGCATTAACCTTTAGTGATAAGGCTAGCAGTATTAACTCTGGTTACTACAGTCCTTCTGATACTAGCAGTACTAATCTCCCTTGGTAGTATAAAACATACAATGGCTAGTTAAAATGTTAACGGGTTAAGGATCCAGCTGTAGTAATGTTTTACTTGGCCAGTAGAAGTAGAAACTATTCAACGCGGGGCCAGTACTAACTTGTATTGGCTGTATCAGTGCTCATTCCTCCCATACCTTTTTGAGACACTTTATAGTGTCAGTAAAGCACCAATATTTATGATCACCAGCAGTACTGTTTTGTCTCGTGGCAGTAGTAACCACCAACGAGCAGTACAAAACATATAACCACTGTTTAAGGATACCTCTTTTTTTAAAGTATCTAGACGACACTTTTTAGTTTCACAAAGCTGTTATGAATCCGTCACAAATTAGCATTCTTCTTCTATAGAATTAGAGTTTGTGAAAAACCCTAATATTCACCAACATTGTCTTGTACCAAAGGAACCAGAAACACCTCAAACCATTGTATTTTCTGCTTGATCACATTAGGTTTTATAGAAAACCCTAGATGCAACAAATATGTTTAAAGAACCAAAAGCATAAACTTGTACCTTCTTTTCTTCATGGATTCGACATCAATAACACCTTGTAATCCTAGATATCAAGCCATGAGGCTCTGATACCAATTATGGAGTCTGATATAACTCCTTAGATAGTTTAAGCTTAAGTTGATTTATCCCTATAGTCAAAGTAAGATGGAACTCTAAAAGAGGACCAGAATTTACGTGGAAACGCGAAGATCAAATTCGTGCCAAGTATCCATATTTATTTCCAAACATCACTCCAACATCCAACTAAATCTCGGGATGAGATTTCTTTAAGGTTGGGAGACTATAACAACCCATAATTTTCCTCTATGTAATTATCCATCTATTAAATTAGATGCAATTTTCCTCAGTATGACTTCCATCTATTAAATTAGATGCAACCATTTTCACGGGAATATTTTTTTGCTTTATTCCATCCATAATGTAACGTAACTTACATTACCAAAGTAAACGTGCTCACGCAACCACCAATGCCAATTTCATGAACGTTTATATTAAGTAAACATTATAATATGTCAAGCAATATGTTTTAAACTCCATTTTTACCATACGTTATCTATTTAACGTACCATTCATAACGTTTATTATGAAACGAACATTATACGTTAACGTTTATATCAAAACCCCGATTTCATGTAATGTTTTCATATAAACCAAATGTACAAGATAATAAGGCATGTGTACAAGTTATCAATACATGAAATTCAAATATCTTTTCCCTCCAAAACCATGGTACAACTTCTTTAAGCTCAAAGTACAAGCCGATTATGCATGATATTCAAAACATGCATTTTCCCTCCATTTTTCTAAGGCATTTTGTACCACCACTTAAACATAACTTACAAGCCTTTCATGCACAACATTTAAACACTAATTTCCCTCTAATCCTAAACCCTAGCTCAACACTAAATCCTAATCCTAACCCTAGACGAAAACCTAACCAACCCTAACTAGTTTTAAGACTAAACTAACCAAGCAACCACCCTAACTCCACCATGACTTCACCACCACATCACCTCCAAGCACCTCAAGCACCTCCATAAATCACCACCATGTGACCTACTTGCCCCCTTGCCCTCCAAGTTACCTCGTCACCACCTTGGTATGCCGAGCCCTCTCCCACCACCTTACACCTCTCTTGGCTACTTACCTAGCTTCTAATACTCACTACTAGCTTATCTTAGTCACCCCTAGCAGCCCTTGGCCACTACTCTACTCAAAACCCTTGGGCACCAAGCCTTTTGTACTAAGAAATAGCCAGGGACCAAAACACCCTCTAATCTACACCATTTTAAACTCCAAACTATTACTCAAAATAAGTTCTAGCCATGTCTAGGAGGATTAAGTAAGGAACTAAGTCTAAGCTAAGAAGAAAGCCAAGGTTAAAGAAGAAAGGTCTTGAAATCACATCCAAGTGTTCGAACCCAAAACAACCCATTTTTGACCCATTTAAGCTTTTGTAAGTCTTCAATCTGTTTTATAAGTTCCTAATGTGCTATAGATCTTTTAATAATTCTTATGGGGGTTCCATAGTATAAGATTGTTATTACTTCATTTGAGTCACTTTTGACATCAATTCAAACTACCTATCAAGTGAGTTCTTAGTGCCTAACTTTTTACATGTTTGTCTAACGCCGTTGGGATGAATAACATGCTAATAAACCATGAATACAATGTATTTTACAATGTATGCTATCTGTTTATATTATTGCCTAAGTTTTCCTCTATGCCACTTACCTTTTATTATGAATAATATTAATCACAGCGATTGTGAACTCACGAATATTGTGGAATTAGATCATCGGGTTGACGAATCCACGTTTGTGTTTACCTTGTTCATGAGCGTATCAAATGCACTATATTTTGAGAATAATGGGTAACTTTGGCCAGTTACATATTGGTTTCATAAGGGTCACTTAGGTGATGTCCATGTTAACGTGTTTTGGTGTATGAGCTTTAAGGCAATTATACTGTTTTCAAGATAATTGTAATTGTGCAAGTAAATTACCACTTAGGTTGATCTGTCATATTAACCATTTCATTACCAAACCTATGAATATTACTACTCAACCTTTGTGTGTTAACCTTGTAGTATGTTTATCTCAAGTTAATTAATGCAACCTTGGCAGGGAAATCAGTGACATTGGACTTGAGACGTTCCAAATATTGTTTATCATTCTAACTCTTATGTTGATTCATATGTATTTGGGACTCTACTTTTGTAAAAACCTCGTAATATATATATTGTTTGATAACAAATATTTTCTAAAGAGTCTCCTTTTTGAGTCGTTTTCTAGGCATTATGATGTTACTTCATGGAAGTAATACCCCAATTTAGCTTCCGCTGCTCTATGTCACAATTAGGGTGTTACAAACTCACCTTGGAATCAAAGGATTAATATTAAATGATCAAAGACTTTGTTAGAGATGTTATGGACTAGATTTTAGACAGGAAAGAATGAGTGCAAAAGGTAAAGAAAAATCAAGTTTGGATTTTTGTTTGGTGATGTGTGTGTGGAAGTCCAATTTGTATGGACAAACTTAGGAGACTTTTTGTATGGCTCGGTCCTCTTAATTAGGGTTGCCGACCCTCTCTTTTATACTTTATAGGGGACCGCCTTACGTTATATTTATAGGGCGGATATTACATTTCTCTGGCTGGCAGACGATCCCTTTTTTTTTCTTTTCAAAGGGAGGTGTTTTCGCGAAACATTTACTCAGACGATTGTAGGTATGTAGAGATAATTTGGAAAATGTGATACTTTTTATAAAATGATAGAGGGTTAAATATAAAATCATTTTGTAGCATAAGAAATGCATTAAGCATTTTATTATTCATATCTTTAAGTGTTTTTAATATTTTCAAATGAAATTACTACTAATGGCTTTGTTTACGTTTTATATTTACATTGATGTTCGTTTTTATATTTTGTGATTCAGATATGTTGAATTGGTGAAAGAACTATTAATAACGTTTGTAGGCAATATATTTCTATCAAACAGGAAATGGTCCATAACACTGAACAGTTACAGGGATGATGGGTCATAATGAAACCATCCCTAACTTTCAGGCCAATGCACTTACAAGATATATAAGCTATGCAAAAATAGAGGGGAAGCATAGCAGTTATAGCATCAAACACTTAAGCCCTAAATGCATCTACATGAAGGACCCCTAGGTTATAGTCTAGGCTCAACCACCTACTTCTCTATAACCAAAGGCTCTGATACCAATCTGTCACACCCCGCCTAGGCGGAAACACGAGGCGTAACATCATGGATATCATCACAACACAATGGTGTCAACAATAGAGAGAACTAAATGAAATAGATAAACAAATGAGACACAATGTGTCATGACAATATCTAACACAAGATAAAGGAGTCTTGCATTACGATAGCAAAGTCATACCACAAGGAAACATACTCCAAAAGTCTAAACAATCAAATAACAACCAAGTATCAAACAATTCAAATGACATAAATAAAATCTCTAGGAGAATGACTCCGCATGCAAGCCTACGGTCTCACTAGCCACTCTTCCTAACTTCAACATCCTCAAGATGGTTACCTGAAAATGATGCTTAAAACGTCAACACAAAGGTTGGTGAGAGTCATAGGTTTAAGACACGAAAATCAAAGCTTATAAACAATTACTGTGATTAATGCAAACATGGCAGGACAATTACTGTACTATCATACAAGCTAACATGCAAATGTAACCATAACGAGCATGGGAACGGAACGTGTCCCTCGATCCAACAAGTATCAACACTTGGGTAGGAACGTTACCCCCGATCCATTAAAACCATCACTTCACATGGGTAGGAACGTTACCCCCGATCCAATATCACAACAAATGGTTAGGAACGTTACCCCCGATCCCAATACACATAAGCATTTAGCACGTAACATACAATAGCCAAGTAAAGTCCATGCACTTTCAAAAAGACACATAATCACAGTAATTAAAACATTTCCAAAATACTTGCATCATTTCCATCCCAAATTAGAAACATGGTAAAATGGGACTATGAAACTCACCTGAATACTCAAACGCAGCTTCCAAATCTCAACACGCAACTATACAAATAAATAAACACAGTTACACGCGACCAAGATAAAAGCTCTAGTCCAAGTAACACACATATGATGGATGTCTAAGGGTTTAGCTAACCATCGTGGGTCACCCTGACACCATGCCCAACCTTAACCATCTCATTAACACTTTACACTAGCTACTTATAATTAAATCAGAATTGCAGAATTTTAGTGTTACTTTTCGTACTCAAAACCCTTACTTAATGACCTTCATAATTTATACCAAAAGTCACCCATGTTCATTTATGAGTATATTATATACCTTGTGATTCCAAAGTATCCATTATATGTTAAACTATCCCAAATAAAATCAAACTTCAAAACTGTCCCAATTCGGATCTGATTGCACACTAAAATGTATGGCCCTCATTACGATACTTAAGCAACTAATTAGAGGCTAATTTTCTCAGGGAAGTTAATAGACGTATAGAACTTAAATTTTGTGTTTTGGCTAATCGTAATTCGAATTTTAAATAGGGGTTTTACCTCTTTAATTTTGACCGAAATCTGACCCGTATTTACTGTTTTGACAACTTTTCTTGCAATGACCATTTGACTAACTTCCAGAACTCAAAATCTTGAGGCCAGATTTTATGGAAAGTAGACTCTTTTGGATTATTCATAGACTCAAGAAACATATCAATACATGTTTTTATCATCTAGATATCAGTCGTTGAACACGACCTAAAATTCTGCTCAACCCTAAATCAAGTTTTAACGCAAATCTAACCTAACCAATTGCATGAACATGACCCAAATCAAGCCCAATCATCTACCGATCAATAAATATCATTAATATTCTATATGTATGAAAATCCTAGAATCCACCATCATAAGTGTTACATGTATGCATTATTTAAACTAGGATGAACACACTTACCTTGATGATTAGCACCTAAAACAACACTCTTGATGACTCTTGGAATATAGCAATGAAAATAAATACTTCAAAGGGTTTTGGGTCGCTGAGATCGTACGCAACACAAAAGAAGGGAGTAAAGAATAAGCCAAGTTTGGGTTTTTAAATCTATATACTTTCCTACAATATCCTCCAACACAATCAGTTTAGTAAAAAAACTTTTTTTTTCTTTTAACTAAAGCCCGCCCCCCCCCGCCCCTTAATATATACTAAAATAACTAAATATATAATATATAAATTTATATATATATATATTATTAATTTTTAATTACTATTTACTTCATTACATTAAGTTTATATAAAAACCTAAGCTAATTTGATATAACCTTTACTTAAACGCTACTTACTAAACTTTCTAAATATAACTTTCATTTCACCAACCCACTTTCTATTTTTAGAAAGTTTGCTACAAACTTCTATATTTCACTCACCTATTTCATTTCTAAAATGCCACATTTCCCATAAACGCTTAACACTTAATCACCAAGAATTGACGTAGCAATGCATGCAACACGTCTTTCATTTCTATTATCACCACATATGAACAAATGGAATACTTAACACCAAACTCATATGCACACAAAATAAGATAATCATTTACCTCTAAAATGACATCATGCACATATGTAAACCACTTCAACATACATATTGAACACATAGCACACAAGAAACATACAAGATGGACACTTAGTCATTTCTAAAGGTATAAACTAACTTACTCAAATCACGGTTGTCACACATCCCCACTAAACCACTCAAACGTGAAACATTTAATTATTTACGTCTAGGTCTAGGAATGATGGAACAAATCTCGTAAAAGTGTCATTCTCCTTTTAATAGTCTTGTTACTATTAAATTTATCTCTATAAATCTCGACAACTTAATTATTTCATCCGAAATGCTTAAGTATTTTTAATTCGCGAAAAGCAAATTAAAACGTCGCTTCTCCGTTAAAATTTACCAAAAATCTCGTAAACGTCTCGTTCTCATTTTAATAGTCTTGTTACTATTAAATATATTTTGATAAATCTCGATGACTTAATTATTTCATTTGAAATGTTTAAGTATTTTTAATTCGCAAAATGCAAATTAAAATGTTACTCATTGTTCATGTCTAATTTGTTTCACAAAAACCTTTATCACGCCTATATTATTATATAGATGTCAAATACCTTCCGTCAACCTTTTCCGCTACTATCTTTAAGACAACCTCATTCCTCGTCGTGTGATTGTTCTATAAACATTCGCAATGCTCAAGAAGAGCTACATAACTTTGTGGATAAAGTTCGTAGTATGCAAACTATCATCTGTCTTGACATTGTCAAGCTCATCGCTTCCGTCTTTATTTGTCTTCATTTATTTTTTTATTCCACACTTTATGTCTAGATGAGCATGAATTAAACAGGAAGGGAAAACACACGCGTCCACATAAATCCTTTAACCAAATACTCTCAAGTACATCTCGTGCGACTAAACCGCAATTTATCTAAGCCTCTTAACTCGTATGCCGATCATACTCTAAATTCACAAGATACACTTCTACCATACACTCAAACCTCATAACTATTCTTCACTCTTGTTAGTTATCACTAGTTCTAGTACATCCTCAAACCACCAAAGTGAAATGAAAAACCGAGTCATCCACCTAGTTATCTTCACAAGAAGATTCACCATGTAATCATTTTCCTACAATCTAATAGTGAGTTACCCACCACTACAACCCATGAAGGTTGAACCACTTTTCACAATGCACAAACCTATGTCCATCTTGATGCCTCTCTATGGATCAACAAGCCATCGTCATATCCCTTCACTCATAAGCATTTTTGCCTATGTTGTCAAAGTCAAGTGAATTTCGTAATGAAATGCGTCTTATTCTCAAACACAATCCTTACAATCGGTATACTCATATCTATCACTACACAACAAAGCCCTTCACGTCTAAACCAATGACATTATCTCCTCAAAAACATCATATACCTACTTTATAACCGTCCAATAATTTCAACTTACTAGTAAGTGAAGAACACACAGAAGATATTCAAGCTTCAAGTGTTATCGAGTTATCACATTATTGTGTCTCTCATTTTTCTTTCACCATATGAAAAGAAAAACTAAAACAAACCCCACATGTCACCACCATGAAAGAACTACCAAATCATTTCTACCTTTATTCGTCAACACTGACAACCAACAAAACACCCAACAAATCTATGGATTCACAATCATCCACCTTTGTCCTTATAGGATTACATGCACATCATTGTAACATACCATACTTGTCATCATTAGTGTAAACAATATATTAATCTAAACCATCTTTTTAACCTTTAGTCAACACCTTCCCTCACCATTCACACTCATCCTTCTTTGTTTTTCCACGTTATAAAATCATTCTAATTTACATCCAAGACGTATCATTTTAATCTTTCATCTTACTTTATTTAATAAAAATTAGAGTATATATTTTGGCAAATCTCGCCAAGATATTAGGTAACATTCGTCTAGTTTTAAATGTTACATTTAGAGTATGTTTCCTCAACTAATCATCCTCATCATCAACATTTAGTTTGACCTAAAGTCTTACGATAAAGTTTATCCTTAAACACCCCAATCATGAAAATCATACATAATGCTTAACAAAGAAACCTTGATTAGGAATCTCTCAATACAACCATTGACGAAAGTCTATCCGAATCCAAATCATTATCTTGGTTAGATGATGATATCATAAGTAACATGTCATTTAAAATACGTTAATACTCCTTATCCAAATTACATCTTGGAAGGAGTCATTCGCATAATATTAGTGTGTTAATCAATAAACGAATTTTGTCCTCGTTTATTAAAATTGGTGTGATACCAA
Organism: Tanacetum coccineum; assembly: GCA_026074375.1. Lineage (NCBI taxonomy): Eukaryota > Viridiplantae > Streptophyta > Magnoliopsida > Asterales > Asteraceae > Tanacetum > Tanacetum coccineum. The sequence continues at coordinate 12,421 of BQNB010012933.1, forward strand.
GGTGTTTGGTTGAGTGTAGTAGTCTTTAGCGAGCATTTCGGTTTCTTAAGTAATAGTTCATCGAATCTTATCATTGGTTCCTAAACATTGTCATGTCTTAAGCGTACATCATGATTCATTTATCTTGGATTTAGGTTTTTTTTATTAAAATAATGATTGCATGTGTCTAAGTTTTAATTTTTCTTTAAAAGTGTCATACTTCAGAATACTTATATCTACAATGTGCATGTCTTGTTTCCCGCTAGTGTCTTTCTATATATATAGCTATTATCGTTATTATATATATGTGCACTTGTACTTGTATACTAACCTTGTTTTGTAGCACACTTTCGTAGCTCGATTCCTTGGTGCCCCGAGGGGGAGCATTTTCAAATGTCAAAGTCGTTACATTTGCAACAGTTAACACATCTACACATTTCTTGATATGTGTATTCCACCCCTGTGATATTTCCCCTATATATTTTTTTCACGAAACTAACCCTTGATGTAGGTTGTGACAACCGTCAATTTTCAGAACCTTAAATGACTATTTTACCCTTTGACTTTTCGGGTTTAACTTGACTTTTGACTTTTTATTTTTCAAGTGAAAACAATTATCGCATAACTGATAATTTTTCGAAACTTATTTTAATAATAAATCATAATTATTATTACATTATTCTCATTATAAATTTTTACTTCTTCAAACTTATTCGGGTTGAAAAAACTGGGAAATCAGACCAACAATTTTTTTTTTTTTATTTCAAACTTAGTTGGCTCGAAAGAGACAACAACGCGTACCGACACGAGACTAATGAAATTTTTATTTATTTATCGAAATTTATTTAATAAAAATATTTAATAAATTATCTTACATTTTATTTAAAAGCGTTGGTTGAAAACGCGAACATTTAAATTAAGATTTATTTTTTTTCGGACAAAGTCTAAAACTATTACTCAAGAAATAATAAACATTTTAAATGAACATTACAAAATATTTACGAAATATGGTCGAGTGAATACTCATTTTCGATGGAAAAATTATTTGAAAAACAATGGCGCAAGTCTCGTCTTTTAAATCATCCGTTAACTCGACCAAACAAGACCCGAACCGTGATTTAACAAAAATTTACACAAAGTTTCACTTCTAGTCCCTCTAGTATATTTTTATTTTCAACCTTCAACTATTATATTCTTTCTATTTATTTTTAAACTTTTTAATATATATACAAAATCTATTACATATTTTTCATAACTATCAAACATAAACACACACACAACCTAATTCTCTCTCTCCCCCCTCTCCAATTTCCGGCAGCCGCCACTGCCCGGCGCCGCCGCCGAAAAACTTTTCTGGCGGATTTTTTTCGGCGAGCCTCCATCTTCTCCGGCGAGTATTTTCACAACCAACCCACCAATCTTTTCCGGCGAGTATTTTCACACCATCCTCTCCACCATCTTCATCCGATCTACCACACCGCCGCATGCACCACCATCGAAGCACCAATTCGCTCCCACACCACCACCAGCCCCACCGCCGCCACCACCAATCCATGCAACCTACACCATAACCCAACAACCCCCTCACCTCGCCACATTTCGTCACACCGCGGGCCACCACCAAATGGCCATGCAACCCATCTCCTATAACCAACACCCCTCACCTCAGCCACCAATTTGCGTCACCACCGGCCGCACCAAACAACAGCGGCGGCCTTAACCAAGCCCTGCCAGCTGCCAGTAGCGCGGCCAATGTGGCGACAACGGCTGCCACAGCCAACAAAACACCCAACTAAAACCACCTCCCAAAACACCCGATCTATTATTACCACGTTTTCCGAGCATGTTGGTTACAACATGTAAAAAAGGGTTATATTAATTTAAGGATGATTTGGTCATTTTATGTCCACTAGGGGCTGTCCCGCACGCCAAACACCAACAGTGGTGGCGTAGACGACTTTCCAACACATGAAGCCACCACAGCCGCACCATGTGGTGTGGCTTGTGGCAGGCCGTACCCCACGGTGGTGTCTCGCCGGTGCTCATCTGCTTAAAACCCACCAGTGCTGTGGCCGGCGCCAAGCCGGCTCGGGCCACCAACATCCAACCACAGCCGTAAAAAAAACACCATGGTGGTGACGTGCTTGAGGTGGTGATCATTATTTTGAAAATTATATTCCTTATAATCTATTTTCGTATTTGATTGATTTCCGATGTAAAAACGCGGCTCAAAATACTAGGAGAGGCAACAATGTTTGTATTATCTATAAATATGCCTTAGGTGGCGTTTGGAATAGTAGATACAACCCATAAGGGGGTTTATTGGAACAGAGTTATGACTTTACGGGTGTTATGGGACAGAGCAGCCCCTAAATAAGGGTGCGTTTGGATTATACTAGAAATAATAAAGTTGAATAAACGGAGGAAAGTTATAAAAATAGTTGAGACGCGACAATATATTTTTTTATGATGTAAAGAAGTGTAAATTCTGTATTATTATATACATGGTAACGTGAATAAACGGCAAGGTCATGCCCCGTGAAATTTCTAAAATCTAAAAACTTATTAATGTTTTCTCTTAAATTTCTATATCTTAAAAATACCGATACAAAGGATAAATGTTAAATAGTCTTTAAAATTTATCAAATATAAAATATACAATAACCCGGTGACAATCGAAAACTAAACCTTACAAACGATATATTACTATAGAACTTTTATAAAAAAAAAATTTAAGACATTAATAGTCTAACTTGTACCCTTAAAAAATGGAAGTTGTACGTTTTTTAAATAAAATCATTAATGAATTCTTTAGTAATTTTTCGAATAGCCGTTACGAATAATAATGTTTAAAATTAATCTCTCACTTTTCTTATAGTATAAAATAATAATGCTTAAAAGATGCATACCTTAAATCATACACTTTCGAATATTTGCCTTTGGTTAAATACTACTCGTCATGAAATTAAACTCGTACCGATTATCAAATGTAAAATGTAATATATGGGGATATACATTACATACTTGTTTGTCATTTTGTTTATTTTATATGGTCCAACACCGAATGTTAAATTTAAATTGAGTCTATTTATATTTTTGAGTCGTGTCGATGTAAACTAACCATCGGAAAACCCCAAAACTTATACGTCCCTAAATGAATGGAGCATTCCGTTAAGGTTAATTGCCAACTTCGGCGATCGTCGACAAGATGTTTCATAGAAGGCACGTGGTTATTAGATTATCGATTATGCATACAAAGCAAGGTGAAGATCATAGCCTCCACGCATTGAAATCTTTTAATATTTTTAAAACTCCGCGAGGGAGATACATGCTAGATTTAGAAAATCGAACACAGGTGATTTTATTATGTGAACGTTTGCTAAGAGGTGTATTGTTTGGCCCTTCCTTCATTGAACCCAGTCATCACCGCTAACCGCATGAACGCTGATGTCAATAATAATAGATCTATTTTGGCCTAACACCTGTCTGGCTTGATGTTCCTAGCGAGGCATACGGGACATATTAGGTTTAGTATTAGGGAATGTGTTAGCACTATCACACAGGTTGGGCACATGTTTAGGTTCGGTTTCGGGCTCTAGCATCGTTGTGAATGTTCTAGTGAACTAAATGTTTTTTGTATGCATGTGTTCAAAATGATTGTTTTATTAAACTCTATTAATCACGCTAACGTTTATTCGTGACTTTTTAGCATGTTTATCTCAGGTATAAATGCTTGCTAGAGCTTTGATGGGATGAATGCGGATATCGAAGACGTGACTTGGTGAACTTTGCACCATATTATGAAATGTTTTCTTTAAAGAAACTTAAAACATGTTGTTTGGATTATTTTTGAAAGATTTTTATAAAAGTTTATGGGACCCTTGTAACTCGATCTTTTTATAAAAATTAACTGTAGTTACGTGACTCGTGAGCTAAATTATGAGTTGCACCCCAATTCTGTATTCAGCTGCTTGTAAATTTGTGTGTGTTTACAGATTGGTAACAGAGCCCGAGTCATACGTACTAGCTCGTTTGTTTTTTCAAAACCCTGGACCTAATGACTAATTTGAAAAAAAATTCACGAGTCGTTCACCGATATCCTGATATCACGCTAGCGCCCTAGTCCTTCCCGATCCTTATTGCTTGTTGATCATCCCTTGTTTTTGTATACTTTATACCAAGCGGCGGTATAAATAGTAATTATATATTGTATGATTATATATATACTTCATATCCTTCTATGTCGGGTCGGAGCCGCTATGTATACATATGCCTTTCGATTATTGTTACACGCGTACATTCGAGTTGTACTATTGATATTATGTAATGGGGTCACCATTATGGTATGATTTGATAAACCTCGTATATGTGCAATATATACAATTTACATATCGCAAAATGTATATATAGATTTTTGAGGCTTTGTTTAGATTTGGTTGTGGTTTTCAGCCCGATTAAGAATAGAATAACTAAGCAGCAAGTAACAATGCGAAAATAGTTCTTCCTCGATCTTGCTTGGTATATCATGGGAAGTAAAATCATATTACTAGTATAATCATGTTTTCGCGATTTAATTCGTTATTGATAAAGGCTTGTGATGAAATCCGTCGAGAACTTGCGTAGGTTAGATTAAAAGTGTTATGGGGAAAATTTAAACGATTTCAATATCGTGTATAAGTAAGTTTAAACTTGATATGAATTGATTTTTGAATCAAAATAAACTTTTGGCGCATTTTGTAACACGCGGCTTTGAGCAGAAAATTTAACCTGTATTTCAAGGCCTCAGATATTTTGTAAAGCTTATATTTATGTTTAAAAAGATCAAGTTTATTTTTGCAAACGTTTTGATATAAAATAAAGCTCTTAACTCATTGTAACGAAGAAACTGAAGCAAAATCGGAATATACACTTTAAGTGGAAAATTACAACACTTTAAATAATTAATTAAAAGCTGACATAATTTTTTAAAGAGCGATTCGAACACTTTCGAAACAGTTTTAGCCTTCCGGCAAAACACGAAAGTTTTCTGGAAAATATACCTTTTACTTGCGCCGCGAGGCTCGTAAATTTTAAAATCGCTTGATAGCGGGTCAAAACTGAAAGTCAAATTTCTACATTTCCTTAAATATTAAATAAGTTTCAGCAGAATTTTGTAAGGGCATTTTGGTTATTTTCTGTCGAGATTCAAATCTCGACTAAAACTAAAAAGTTGTTCGAAACAATGTTTTACATGAAATCTCTTTAGAGTCCGAGTCATGAAAATGGAATATAACGGGGCAGTTTTGAGAAAAACATACATAAAGACTTAATAAAAAGTCAAACATTGATTTTAAAAGTCAATTGTGCTAATCTGAATATTGTTGGATAATTATAAAAATGATAAACACTCTTATCTACTATATACGTTTATGTAATAATAAGAAATGGATGTTTAATAAAAAATGACACGAGTTCGAGACTTTAATCTAATAATTATATTCGATTACGGGTTAATCCATAAACCGGACGCCTAATTAAAAATAGTAACTTTCTTGAAATAGTCGCTTTTTACAATAAGTTAAGTGATATTAATTAGAACGCGCAAGTGGAATTTTCATCGCATGCATACTTATATTATTTTATCAAGGATATATAAGATACGAGGTTCGTATCGTTCGATCATACTGTTATTATTTCTCTGATTACGCGACACTGCTGTAGGTCGTGGTCGAGCACGTTGAATAAACGCCTCACTGTTTTAGAGAGAAGCAATCTGACTCCTAGCGTGGACAATTCCAGTTATCGAATATATCGTCCGTTTTTCTCATTCGATTACATCGATCCTTAATTCACTACTTCTTGTACTTGCTACGATCCTTAAATCTCAACCACCTTAATATCTTTTTATGAACAATTTATACCAAAAAAATACAATAATTTATAAAATGTTTTATCAAACTAAATACCAAATTGCGTCGATTTTCATAAGAAGACAAAGCAAAAATGTGTTTCCCAAAAATAAATGAACAATAGTTGATGTGTTTCTCAAAACGAAGGTAGAAATATTTTCCCATTTCTATGTCAAATAATATACTTATTTTCAAGGATAGGTCAAAAACTTTTATCATCATATATAGTGTGTCGGACGAATGTGTCGTCGCTGGATAGGTCAAAAATTTTCATCATCATATATGGTGTGTAATAATCAAAAAGTTTTCTTTTTGACGAGGACGGATGTGTCGTCGCTTGGTCCTCAATTATGCATAGCCTAGCTAACTATGCATAATTCAGGAAGAGCCACGTTGTGTCGGATTAATCGTCGCCTTTAAACTAGTGGTTTTGGATAAATGTTTGGGTGAGAACACTTCCAAATGGTGGATCCTTATGCAAGTAATCCTATTCGATTCGATTTCGTAAGAACAAGTCCGAATTTTCTTGCGTCCCTTGAAATCTTGTCTTTCTGATGGTGTTGACTTAGAAAGTCACCTTGACCGAATAATTCCGGAAAGTATTTCCGTGTGTCACGTGTAACGTGTGAAATCCCATCTAAATCACAATGTTGGTGATGAAATACCAAGAAACCTGATACCGACACTGAGAAGGAATTTTAACGAGGTCAGAAGACTGCCAAAGTAGATGAAAGCCGAGTTCGAGTAACTCCGAGGCTAATGAAAAAGACTTCCCCAACATCAAATGCGTATTACTGTGCTTTCTCCTGTTACAACGATCGATAATTGTGAAGGAAATCATCCTACGACAAAACGAAAATCACTCCGGTGTTACCAATTGAAGACTAATGAAAAAGACTTCTCCTACATCAAATGTATCTTACATTATCTTTCTTTCATTTTCCTATATGTCGAACGACGTCCGTAGTGGAAAGTTTCTTCTACATCAAACTGTGAATCATTCCTGTTGAATAAAACCATAATCGCGAATAAGACTTCTACCCCCGAAACGTATGCGTTCGGTCATCTAATGTTACAGATGAATCCTACACAAGCTCGAGTTGCGAATTCGAGATTTGTTCATGTTCTGCCTTGTGAACTCGGATACCAACGTAGAGTGATGACTCGGATACCAACGTAGAGTCACACAAGGATGGCTCAAAAGGAGAGCCTTCGGCGCGAGAGCCAAGCACAATGGTCGGATCCTACTGGATCATAGTGATGTCATCCGTCATCATTTTCTGTAGGGAATAAAATGGTACGCGATGGACAGTTGGAGTTTGCCGACTTCGTGGCGGTAGATAAAAGACAATCCCGTTTGCCGTCTCCGTTTATTCAGTTGAGGAGTCCTTGTGCTTGACTCGATCCCCTTTGATCGTCGATGGTCAACGGCGGATAGCCATAGTTGAAAATTTATTTGCAAAATTTCTGCTTGTTATGTGTTTATGTGATATGTGATTTAGTCGAGTGGTCGTACGTTGTGCGAGCTCGAGGCGGCATTGTGAAATGACGTCCGATCGGTGGGTAACGCGTACCCGGATTTTTAGCCCCCCGTTGAAAGACACGGGATAAGGGTCCTCGACGCTCGTTGAAAGACACGAGACGGAGTCGGGTAGGAGCGGTCGCGATTGGTGTGCGAGCTCGATAATTCCACGGATTGGCAGCCGGGCCGGTGACGATCGTGCCTGGAGCACCGTGAAGAATGCTCAGGGTTTGATAATATAAGCAAACTTGACCATTTGATAGGGGATGGAACCATGGCTATGAAGCCCATGAGCACCCTGTGATATTAAAAATTTCTTTTTGGGGATGGAACCATGGCTATAAAGCCCATGAGCACCCTGTGATGTTGAGAATCTCTTTTGGGTATGGATCCGCGTGTGAACACCCTACAATGATAAAAATCTTTTTGGATATGCATCCATGGCTATCAGGCCCGTGATTTCTTTGGCTGGTCTTAGCCGGAATTATTTATTGTTAATCATGGCTTGACTATTTAGCAAGCATGAGTTAACGTGATTGAACTAATTGATTGGCATGATTTGGCTTTTTAGCAAGCATGTCGTTATGTGATTATATGTGCTTAATGATAAGTACCTTGATTCGATTAATGCCGTAGTGCTTTCGATAGAGTTATGTATACTCCGAGTAATTACCGCTTCAATGCGCTTTCTTTCAATTTGCATGGCTTGTCGGTTAGCAAGCATGCAATTATGTAATTTTGTACGCTTAATGATAAGCGCCTTATTTTGAATAATATTGTAATGCCTTCGATGGAGTTGTGTACACTCTAGACGATTTTTATAATGACACGATCTCTATTATCGAGACCCGTTCAACAATATGTGTCTTGATTTGACCGGTGTGACCACCGATGATTTTTGAACTAATTGTCGCTTTAAAATTTTCCCAAATGCGCCCGAGGTCATGTGGCCATAATGTAAGAGCATATTAATCCGTTCGAGAATGTCATTTTCACCCATCGTAAGTAGAATTGGGACGAATAAAGCGATTAAGCACCGGGACGTCGTTTCCTAAAGGAGGGGAGAATGTGACAAACCGTTAATTTTTGGAACTTTAAATAATTATTTTACCCTTTGACTTTTCGGGTTTGACTTAACTTTTGACCGTTTGACCTTTTATCGTCATATAAAAACAATTACCGCGTAACTAATAATTTTCGGGACTTAATTTAATAATAAATCATAATTATTACTACATAATTCTCATTTATAAATTTTTTATTTTCTTTCAAATTTATTTGGCTAAACAAGAACAACGCGTATCGACACAATACCAATTATTTTAAATTTAATTATCAAAATTTATTTAATAAAAATATTTAATAAATTAATTATCATTTTATTTAAAAACGTTTATTATTAACGTGAATATTCGAAATAACGTTTTATTTTACGAATAAAGTTTACCCGTGATGCCGGTGTCTGATAATAAACAAAGCAAATATTTTAAATAAACGTTACCAAATATTTATGAAATATGGCCAAGTAAATACTTATTTTCGATGGAAAAATTATTTGGAAAACAATGGCGCAAGTTTCGTCTTTTAAATCATCCGTTAACTCGCCCAAACGAGACCCGAACCAATATTTTACAAAAACTTCCCAAAAGTTACACTTTTAGCCCTCTGATAAAAATTACAAAATTCACCCTAAACTATGGAAGACTTGCCACATTTTATTTTAAATAAAAACTTTGAAATATAAATACATTTCCCACCTCATTTCCCTCATAAATTACACACACATAACCCTAAACTCTCCCCTCTCCTCTCTCATAATTTTCGGCGCCGGCATGGCGAATTCCGGCCACCGAAATAATTTTCTGGCGAAGTCCCGATGATAGCCGCCACCATCTCGCCATCAACACCATCCTCTCCACCACCCGCCTTCACCATCCGAACCCCTCACGACCATCACCACGCCACCAGCCACACCACAACGACACCACTCCTCACGACACCATCCCCATCATCGCAACTGACACCAACGCCCGTCGCCACCCACCCCATAACAGCCACCATGCAACCACCGTTTCCATCTCCAGCCGCCGGTACCCACTACCCTATCGTCACAGAGCCTGCAACCACCAATCTAGCCACCATCGACGCATGCACCGCCCACCCTTACAGCGGCAGTCCACCTTCCCCATCTATACACCATCGTCCCTCCACTCACCACGACATGCAACCATCATCAGCCGCCTACTTTGAAACGCGCCACAACTTACTCTCGATAACCCGATTTGGATTGTTAACTGTTTTCTTAAAATCTAATAATAATTTGGTATTGGTGTTTTTTGAGTGTTTTAGTAGCTTCATTTAATTGATTTAGTTTTCATTTGTCTTCTGTTCCGATTGGTTTAACACCCCACAAGGGGTGTTTCGTTTCCGCCACCGATTTTCGTTTCGTCGGTTAGATCTGCCACTACAAGCTGCACCCTCGCTGTGCGGGCTTGTGTGTTATTTTTTGATAATCTCTGCTCGAAGCAACATCCCTTTAAAAAAGGGTGTTTTGTTTTTGCCCGATTGATCCCAAAAAGGGGCGTTTGGATTTGTGATAAACCGGTTAAGGGGGAGTTTGAGTTAATTGCCACCTCAAAAGGGGGCGTTTGGTTCAACAGCAGCCCCATAAAGGGGTGTTTGGGACTGCAATTAACACCTAACAGGGGTGTTTGGTTTTAACAGCCCTAAATAAGTGTGCGTTTGGTTCTACTTATAATTAATATTTATGTAAATTTACGCGAGAAATATTGGTGATATTGATTGATGAAAATATGAAATATTGTATTTTAGATACATGGAAACGTTGTATAAACGGCAAGGTCATGTCGAAATTTATAAAAACTTATATACTTAGTATTTTTCGTTTAAAACTATTACTATATTAAAAACCCGATAAATGGTCAAAGTTATATAGTTTTAAGACTATTAAATTGTAATCATACAATAACACGATTAATAATCAAAAATTATACTTTTACAAACGATATAACTATTTTAATTAAAACTCGTCAAGAAAACGGAATACTAAATTATGTAATATTATTTTATAAGTCCCGACTAAAGGACAATAATAACTATTGTTAAAACTTTTAAAATATCATTCAAGGCTTTAAAATGTGTATTTACTTTTAAGTAATAACTTTTATTTATTTTATTTGGTGACTTCCGAACACGTGTCGAATTATGTTGTTTTAATTATTTTCTCTCGTCGCTTATGTAATACTTTTCTTATATGAATACACGTCGCGCTTTATATTCTTGTCTTATTTTCACGAGTGACATAATATGTATATGTACTACATACTTTAACTCGTTCTTCGACTTCGTCTATTTTATATTAATCCTGTATACACACAGGGGGGGGCACGTATATAATTTCTTGTCCCCTTTTTTTCGTATGTAATGATATACTTAATATATTGCCATGTTTTGAATTAGATCTTTTGAATGTTTGTCTTTATATATAAATTCACCATATGAAGTTATTAATTGTTGTCCTTTTCCTATGTGATATATACAGAATATATTACATACGTTGATTTTTTTTACCTTTTCGATTTATCTTATTTAACCATCAACCAAACTCATACAACTTAAAAAAATCCAAATCCTTTATCAACATGTCACATTGATGTAATCATCTATCGGAAAACCCAAATACAACATCCTAAACTGGTGGGTTGTAACCGTTAAGATAAACTGCAACTCCTTGATCGAGTCATTTCGGTTTCTATTGTTGTTTTTCCTATATTGCAATCTAGTCAATTTGTTCCTGCAATATCAAGGTGAGTTCATAGCCTCGCATTTAATTCTTTTTATGTTTTGAAAACCCGCGAAGGAGATACATGCTTGTTTTAGAAAATCGAACACAGGTGATTTTATTATGTGAACGTTGCTATGAGTGTATTGTTGTGGCCCTTCCTTCATGAACTGTGAATCACCGCTAACCGGTGAACGCTAATGAAATAATAATAGATCTATTTTCTCCTAACGACATGTCAGACATGTTTCCTTGCGAGGGCATACTGAGACATATTGTATTTAGTATTGGGAGTGTTAGCACTCCAGGTTGGGCACATGGTTAAGGTTCGGTTCGTGGCTCTAGTATCGTTGTGATTGTTCTATGAACTAAAAAGTTTTGCTATGCTTGTGTTCAAAATGATTGTTTCACTCAACATTTTTGTTGACGTTTTAGCATGTTTATCTCAGGTATATACTTGCTAGCTTGGATGGGATGAAATGCGGATATCGAAGGACGTGGACTTGGTGAACTTTGCACACATGATTAAATGTTTTCTTTTAAAGAAACTTAAATATGTTGTGGGTTTATTTTGAGAATGAGTTTTATAAATGTGTTATAGGGACCTTTTGTAACTCTGATCATTTTTAATAAAATTTGAATGACGTTTTTAACTGTGACTTCGTGATCTATAATATGAAGTAGCACCCCAAAGTTATATTCCGCTGCGTTGTAAATTTGGGGGTGTTACAGGATTGGTATTCAGAGTCACGAGTCATATGCGAACAATGATACGTGTTTTTTCAAAACCCTGGACTATGACTGTTTTCGAAAAATTTTCACGAGTCGTTTACCGATGTCCGATATCCGCGGCGCAATCCTTCCGATCCTTTATGTGCTTTGTGCTAGGCCTTTAATTGTATACTTTATACCAAGCGTGCGGTATAAATAGTAATTATATATATACGATATCCGTTCTACGACGAACCGCTATATATATATGCCTTTCGATCATCGCTACACGCGTACATTCGAGTTTCTACTATTGACAAAGATGAAAATGTGTCGACCAATGATGAAACGACATGATTAATATATGTATATGTTGTAATAAAAGTATAACCAATTACGATATAATCTAGATTTGGGGCTTGATATAGAATTTTTGGTGGTGGTTCGAGTCCTAACTAAGGAACCCAAAAGATAAGGAACGAAGAAACTGGAACAAACTCGGGATATACACTTTAAGTGAAAATTACAACACTTGAAATAATTAATTAAAAGCTGATAGAATTTTTGAAGAGCAATTCGAGCACTTTCGAGTCAGTTTTAGCCTTCCGGCAAAACATGAAAGTTGTTCGGAATGTTGTTTCACTTTGCCGTGAGGCTTGTTTATTTCTAAATCACTTGATAATCCGTCAAAAAAAAGTCCAATTTCTACATTTCCTTAAAAATAAAATAAGTTTCAGCAGAATTTTGTAAGAGCATTTTGGTCATTTTCTGTCAAGATTCAAATCTCGATTAAAACTAAAAAGTTGTTCGAAATAATGTTTTACATGAAATCTCTTTAGAGTTGAAGGTCACGCAAATGTGATATCACTTGTCAGTTTTTGAGAAAACATACACTAAGGTATTATTAAAAATCATACTTGAATTTTAAAAGTCAATTGGGCTATTTTGAGTCTTACTAGATAATTAATAAACTCTCATTATTCTTACTATATACGTTTATGGTGTATAAGAAATGGATGTTAATAAAATATGACACAAGTGTCGAGATTTTAAATCTAATAATTATATCGATTATGGTAATCCGATAACCGGACGTACTAAAAATAGTAACTTTCTTGAAATGGTAACTTTCCAAAAATAACAACTTTCTAAAGTTAAAAACTTGACAAAGATAGAAAGTCATCAATGAGGTAACATAATCTATTTATGTAAAAATGGTCGCTTTTACAATGTGTTAAGTGATATTAATTAGAATGCGCAAAGTGGATTTCTCATCGCATGCATACCTGTATTATTTTTATCAAGGATATATAAGATATATACCTAAGGATACGAGGTACTTAACATTTCGAATCAACTTTACTATTTCTCTATTTACGCGACCCTACTAATAGTCGTGGGTCGAGCACTTTGAATAGATGCCTATACTGTTTATAGAGAGAAACATACTTGACTTCCTATTGTGGACAATTCCATAATCAAATACATCGTTCGTTTACCCATTCTAATTGCAACGATTCTTGACATTATTACAACATCTTGTACTTGCCATGATCCCTTAAACCCAACCAACCTTAAATATCTTTTTATTATGAACAATTTATACCAAAAAGATACGTAATTTATAAATGTATTTCAAACAAAATACAAAAATGCGTCGAATTATTCATAATAAAAGATACAAAGCATAAAATGTGTTTTCTTCTCCAAAAAGAATGAACAATAGTTGACGTGATTCCAAAAATATACAATAATTTATGAAATGTTTTATCAAACTAAATACCAAATTGCGTCGATTTTCACAAGAAGACAAAGTAAAAATGTGTTTCCAAAAAACTAAATGAACAATAGTTGACGTATTTCTTGAAATGGAGGTAAAATCATATATGGTGTGTAATAACCGAAAAGTTTTCTTTTTGACGAGGACGGATGTATCGTCGCTTGGTCCTCAATTATGCATAGCCTAGCTAACTATGCATAATTCAGGAAGAGCCACGCTATGTCGGATTAATCGTCGCCTTTAAACTAGTGGTTTTGGATAAATGTTTGGGTGAGAACACTTCCAAATGGTGGATCCTTATGCAAGTAATCCTATTCGATTCGATTTCATAAGAACAAGTTCGATTTTTCTTGCGTTCCTTGAAATCTTTTCTTTTGGACCAATAAACCTGATACCGACACTGAGAAGGAATCTTAACGAGATCAGAAGACTGCCAAAGTGGATGAAAGCCGAGTTCGAGTAACACCGAGGGTAATGAAAAAGACCCCCCTACGTCAAATGCATATTATTGTTCTTTCTCTTGTTACAACGATCGATAATTATGAAGGAAATCATCCTACGACAAAACCAAAATCACTTCAGTTTTACCAATCGATAACCGTGAAAAAGACTTCTCACACATCAAATGTATCTTACATCATCTTTCTTTTGTTTTTCTGATATGTCGAACAACATCCATAGAGGAAAGTTTCTTCTACGTCAAACTATGAATCATCCTTGTTGAATAAAACTATAATCGTGAATAAGACTTCTACCCCCGAAACATATATGTTCGATCATCTAATGTTACGGATTAATCCTACACAAGCTCGAGTTGTGAATTCGAGGTGTTTGATTTGTTCCTGTTCTGCCTTGTGAACTCGAATACCAACATAGAGTGGTGACTCAGATACCAACGTAGAGTCACACAAGGATGGCTAAAAAGGAGAGCCTTCGGCACGAGAGCCAAGCACAATGGTCGGATCCTAACGAATCATAGTGATGTCGTCCGTCATCATTTTCCGTAGGGAATAAAACAGTATGCGATGGACAGTTGGAGTTTGCCAACTTTGTGGCGGTAGATAAAAGACAATCCCGTTTGCCGTCTTCGTTTATTCAGTTGAGGAATCCTTGTGCTTGACTCGATCCCTTTTGATCGTCGATGATCAACGGCGGATAGCCATAGTTGAAAATTATATGCAAAACTTTTGCTTGTTATGTATTTATGTGATATGTGGGATCGGCAGGTACGCCTACCCTTGCGCTCGTTGAAAAAGATGAGACATTTTTAGCCCCCCCGTTGAAAGACACGGGATAAGGGTCCTCGACGCTCGTTGAAATACACAGGACGGAGTCGGGTAGGAGCGGTCGTGATTGGAGTGCGAGCTCGATTTATTCCACGAATGGAACCCAGGCCGTGACGATCGTGCCTGGAGCACCGTGAAGAATGCTCAGAGTTTAGACAACTTGACCATTTGATAAGGGATGGAATCATGGCTATAAAGCCCATGAGCACCCTATGATGTTAAAAAAAATATCTTTCTGGGTATGGATCCCGTGTGAACACCCTACAATGATAAAAATCTATTTGGATATGCATCCATGGCTTTTAGGCCGGAAGTATTAGTGGTTAATCATGGCTTGGCTATTTAGCAAGCATGCCGTTATGTGATTATATGTGTTTAATGATAAGCTCCTTGTTTCGATTAATGTTGTAGTGCTTTCGATAGATTTATGTATACTCCGAGTGATTTCCGCATTAATGCGCTTTCTTTCGATTTGCGTGGCTTGACGGTTAGCGAGCATGCAATATTGTGATCTAGTAAGCTTAATGATAAATGTTTTGTTTTGAATAATATTATAACGTCTTCGATGGAGTTATGTACACTCCAGACAATTTTATAATGACGTCATCTCTTTTAACGAGACCCATTGGGCGAAAAACTTCCTAATGCGCCGAGGTCGTGTGGCCATAATGTGAGAACATGTGAAACCAACGGAAAATGACATCTTTCACCCATTGCAAGTGAAATTTAGATGAATAAAGCGATTGAAGCGCCGGGACGTCGCTTCCTAAAGGAGGGAAAACTGTGACAACCGTCAATTTTTAGAAAATTTAAAT
>BQNB010012933.1:34780-78159 GCA_026074375.1 Tanacetum coccineum
CTAACAGAATGTATTAAAACAGTGGGTATGTTTATGTTTTGAATTTTAGGTTTTATAAATCCATTTCTTGAGATATTTTGTACAAGTCTTTTACCATACTTTCTACCATGAGTCTTACTAATTTTAGGTCCTCTAATTATTCCATAGTGATTGTCTAAATTAAAGTGTCCTCAAAATATTTGTACATAAACTTTGTGAATAAAACTTTCAACACAAGTTAATTCATAAACTAAACATATAAATTAATTAGTACTTATATTAAGTGTGTACTTTCATTTTAAGTATTGTTTCACCAACATTTATATAAAATTCAAACCATGTATGACCTTATATTATTCCATAGTTCATAAAATACAAACCTAGGTGATGATTCACATATATATCAAGTATGTAAACATGTAAATGAATGAATGGAAATGTTAAAGCTTAAATAGACCTTAGAGATGTGTAAGAGGATGATAAACACAAGCTTACACTTAAGCTTAAATCTTAGAAATCAAACCCAAGATCAAAACCATAATGAGAAAACCCTAGAAATCTCCTTGCTATAACCCTTGTTAAACCATAACCCAAGCTTCCAAATCAATCCCAAACACCTTAGATATGCTTACTAACAATGCTAGAACACTTGTAGCTTTGTAGAATAAAAATCTATATGAAACCCTAATAAATTTTGAGTGAGCCGTGAGCTTTTATTATGTAGGGAGAGAGTTTTATCCTTGCTAGTGAATGAATGAGAGTGTACGAGTTAAATGATTCCTAGGACCTTCCTTATGTAGTAAGTGTTAATGTGTAGTAACCTTAAACTAACTATGGTGAGCTAGTTGGTTAAGTGTACATTGTGTAAGTGCTCTCCTCCTCCCTAGGAGGAAGGAGATGCCTTATGAGAGGGGGAGGGTACACTAGATTGGACAATTACTAGAAACTTGCATCCATGGTACTTGGTTGAGTTAAGAAAGCATACTAGTGGCTTAAATGGGTTATTTCTTGTATAAATCCCTCAGATCCGGTTCTAAGTAATATAAGGGTAGGAAATGAACTAATTTTTATATATTGGGTATAAAAGTGGGTATTTGTTTGAGTATAGATGGGTATTGGTGCTTTCGGGTATGCCTAAATGTAATTTATTATGAAGCGTAAGCGTTTTACGTAACCAATAAAAATAAAATAGGAAAAGTTATAAATTATACTCTTAATAATTATATAACACTTGTTTGACGTAAACTTTAACTTGTTTGGTGTCCGTTTACGTTGAATGTTGATTTTTTAGTTTACGCGATTTAATAATACGATAATAATTATAAGCGAACGCGTAAAACTCTAAAAATAAATAATGGTAATAATTGAGTCGGAAAATGACCTGAAATAACGGATTGTTACACCTTCGACTATTTCTAAAATAGTTTCCGGCTCATACGTTATCTCTTCGCAAATAGTACCCTAGATACTTAGCATCATCACCAAAATAGTCGTGCACAAAATGTTCTTTTCATGGTAGATCGGATTACGGGTTGAATAAGGTTGATCTTGTTGTTGTAGTAACGATTGGTTATACTCATAACCTTGCATCATAAAGTAAATGTCAGTTTCATCGACATCGAAAAAGTTAACTTCTTCATCATTTTGATTGAGATCCATATTGAAAGAATGTGTTTTTCTGTAGAAAGATTTAAGTTATTTATGTGAAAGTGGTTAAATGATGTTATAATACATATAAGGTGGAAATAAAAAAGCATTTTTACTAACCGTTGAGGACTAGCCAACTCCTAGTTTTTTTTTAAATCAAGCCTCAACACCCGTTGAGCCAACGGTTGGAGTATGCTCATGTCATAATAAATAATATACGGCTGAAGACATGTGAGCCTATGGGGTCACACACATATACACTGAGGTGCCACTGTATATGTCGTGTTTATTGTATTCACAGTATATAAACGAACTACGTAACTCGGGATCAATATTAGGCTTATAATAACTAAGCAATGTATTTAGTTTATTGGACTGAGCAAACAAATGGCAAGCCTATTTGAGCCCACCATATGGCCGACCTAGGATGTAAAAGAAAAGAGAAAGAAAGCTCAAGGGGGTTAATGGTTAACTGGATCATGATAACTACTAATTTATTTAGTCATTAGGAGTTACAAATCAATTAACCACTTACCAAGTTAATTGGATCATGATAACTACTAATTGATTTAGTCATTATGAGTTACAAATCAATTAACTACTTACCAAGTTTTTCTCCTCTCTCTTCCTGTAAAAGGGACGGCATAAACAAAAAAAATAAATGATTTTTTTGTTTTCTTGATAAGTCACTTTGATTCTTGTTTATTCAAAGTATAATCCAAGGTTACGGGTTTAAGGACTAGCATCCAAGAGGTATACAGTGAAGTGTAGTGTGGATATTCATAAAGGTGATCTACTTTGGTCACTTGGTTTCTTAGATAGATCGTGTACAAGAAAAGTTTGTTCTTTGATTCTACTGATCACGCTACAAAGGTAATAATCATTGTTATTTATTTGATTGATCATATGACTCTATGGATCCGTTGATAAGTGCATGTTCCGCTGTGTATTATATTCGTTTATATGATATTCATTTAATTCAGCACCTACAGTGGTATCACGAGCCATTATTTGATGTCATATGATCATCATGTATGCGTAAAAATGGCTAAAAACGCGTGTTTTTAATGGAATCAAAATGATAATTTTAAAAGAGCCCCTAGGGCTTATTTTTTTGGAATTAATTCGACCCATATGGGGTCTTATGATCTATGATTTTTGATCCCATAGCCATTTTTTATGTATACTTTAATTGGTTTTGTTATCGGGTACGTGTAAAAGGGCCTAAATCGTGCGTTTTGGAACGATTCTTGAATCGGTTTTAAACCAGCCCCTTGGGCATTATTTTCTGAATTAATATGGTTATTATAAGGTCTTTAATACATTACTAAGTGATCCTTAAGCCATTGGTTACACATACCAATCAGGGTTTTAATTCTAGTTAATTTAATTTTTCGATTCGTTGGCTAACAATTTACTTCTTGTTATTTATTTTGTTTCCATGGAAAATACATGCATGTTTGGCCATGGACTTAGTCAACACCTTGTTAATATATGATATTATAGTATTATTATGTTTTGTATGCAAATCCGATGAAAACCTTGACCACTTGTGACTTGATTCGCTTGTAATTGCATTTAATTTCAGTGTTGGGTTTTGCCATTGTTTCGGCCTCTTTTTGTATGTTTTTTATTTTTATTGTAGCCATTGTTTGGGAACTTTACAGTAGTTATATGATAGGATAAATGTATTCAATAATAAAATTATTGTAACCGATGTTTGGATTCGAATGGCGCAAGAGTTAAAGGCATAAAGTCAAATTCGGAGCTGCTGGAGTAACCTCCACTAAAAATGGATTTCCCGGTATTTTATAAGGAGTCAGAAGCTCATTTTTTGGGAGCAGATGCGCAACTTATAGGGCTACAATATCTTCAACTGGAGTTCAGATTGGGGAAGACTCCTTCTAGGTGTTTCAGACCCATGAAGACAGCTTTATTTTATGACAGATTTGTGCATCATGTTCATTTAGGGTTTCACTTGCTTATGATGGTTCTTGGAGCAAGTGGGAGACCTCCTTGTGGTTGTGTAGTTAACCCTTAGTTGGCTTCTTGGTTCTCGTGATAGCTCATGAGACCAAGCATATGTTTTTTCATCGGTTGAGGCTTTGCATACTTATGGTTGTGTGTTATGTTTGCTTTTATATATGTTTGGAATATATATAAATGGTAAATGTTTTTACAAAACTAAGAATTAAACACAAACCAATTTTAGAAACTAAATATTTGATTTAGTTTAAAGTTTAAATATGATTTGAAACTAAATCTTTGTTTTTATAAATAACACTTAATTGGTTATGGTTGTTATTTATTTATGTATTGTTCATATATAATATTTATTCCAATTAGGTTATATATTAGCATTTAAATAGACAACTTGACACACATAAAAATAAAACAATGATTAGACTTAAGTTAAAAAATGTTTTTAAATTGTGCTACGATGGATGAATCCATGCTTCCACGTACACACTTTTGATCACGTATTCATCAAAATATTACCCGTAAAATTTAAGTCATGCCGTCCAATTGGTTGAGATCACTTGCAATTACCTTTTGCTCTGCGTGAGACGTAGGTGAATTGTAACCCAAGGTGATTATTCTCTATGCGTAAGACCTAAATATATTTTCACATGTTCTCGTATTGGATGACTTAATCGAGTTAAGCAAGTGAGACCTTAAGCCAAGGCAAGGATGGGACTAAACATGCTAGCTTGAGATTGTTACTCCGGTTACAAATGTCATGAGTCGTATATGGTCTAAGAATTGCACAAGTTTTTGCAATTGGTGAACGTCACCTACCTATTGAATTTACCATTGCTAGCAGATCGACTGAGGTGATGGTAGAACCTCAATGAGGATCTTAGCCTTTTCATAAAATTCATTGTTTTAATATTATCAACTTGGGTAGTTAATTTTAAAAGGATAATTATCGAAAATACTAAAATGAACTTTGTAATTTCTATTAATGACATTTATGCATACCTAAACTAAACTGCCTAAGCTAATTTAGCTAAAAACAAGTAAAAATTGAATAGAGCCCATAAGCTGCAAATCAAATAAGCACTTATACTAAACTGCATACCAAACAGGCCTTAAGGGCAACTTTGAGCTTAATTTTTAATAAGCTAATGGAACCTTATGAAAACCTAGCTTATACCAGCTTAAACTATGACCTAAAGGCTATCAGAAACAACTTTTAAAATCTATTTTAAAAATCAACTGATCTAAGAAAAAGCTTGCTGAAAACTGTTTATATACTCAGTATGTACTGAGTATGTTTTTAGTATTTCAAAAGATAAAATGCTAGTTTAAAGCTTAAAAACAGATAACTAGACCATCTTATTTTTAAAAAGCAAATTCAAAAATATGTACACTACCCTATAATATACTTGTGCTCTTAAAATCAAATTCTAAAATCTATTATTACCCTCTAATAAATGAGCTTAAAAGTGGCTGTTTGTCTGTTATTACTGCTGATGTAGTTTTCAAGCAAAGTGGACAAAACTTAAGTTCAATAGAGGCAGACTAAAAACTTGTTTTCTATACATTTAAGACAACAAACTAAATGTGAAATGAGAAACTAACTCAGCTAAATCCTACTTGAGCTTAAAATGAATTAGAATTTGAACTTATGCTAACAGATTTATATAAACATCTAGCAATCTTATGAAAACTTGATATAAGCTAACAAAAACACCTTAAATCTAATCTTATAAACCTAGAATTTAGATTTAAACTCGAATTAAAGGACCAAAAGGCCAATAGCAGTACTAACTCTTAGTTAGTACTGCTATGCCAAACACCCCTTTAAAGAGTAAAAATCCATAATCAGCTTATAAAATTGAGAATCAATGAACAAACTTCAAATACCATATATCATTAAGCTATAATAAGACCTAATAAGCAGATTTGAACAAACTAAAAAGCCAGAACAATAAGCTCTAAGCTAAACTAATATTTTTTGGTTTTTCAAACTGTTTTTCATAAAAACTACTTGCAAACTAATTTTTTCCTAAAAAGTATACTAAATAAGCAACAGATAAGTACACTAAGCAGAAATAAGCAATTCTAATCTATAATAAGTAATCAATAAGCAGTTTAAAGCTAATAAGCAAAATTTAAAGCTATAAAAGAAAAATTAAAGAAACTTACAATAGTCTATGCTCAAAATAGGCTACAATTACTCCAAGAGCTGATCAACAAGCTCCAGCTTATCCTAGGATAAGCTGGTGTGGTCCTAGAAGCCTTTCCATTATTGGCTTCCCTTCTATTTAAGAAGCTGTGATAATTTGATGGGAGGATTTAAAGTCTTATTTAGCTTAGTTAAGCTTTTGAAAGCTTAACTAAGTGAATACTAGCTTATTAGTTAAAATGATAGCTTATTGAGCTTAAAAGAGCATGATTAAACTAGATTGTTTATAAGGAATAACATGAATTGCACATTGAACTTAAATGAAAACAAACTTTTATTGATATAAGAGTAACTGATTACAAGTTGATAAAAAGAAAATTACATTGATTTAAAAACAATAAGCTAAATGACTTCAATAAGGAAATTACATTAAAAAAACTAGATTAAATTCTACACAAAGCTAAACTATGTATCCCCCATGTGAGTGAGAGAGGTCTTGTATTTATAGGCCTGGAGAGAAGGATCTAGACCTCTGCACACGCTCCTCTTTGCTTTGATCTCGTCCCTTGAATTCTTCCAATCATTGGCTCTTAATCTTTAGCCGTTGGATCAACTAGTGAGCACACGGATTGCCAAGCTGACAATCCCATATCTTTGGAGGGTGTGCTTCTTTTAGCTTGATTTCAGTGCAAAAATTCACACTTGTGTTGTTTGTTTGAGTACGCGTGTCATTCCCCTTGAGGTGTCTTGGCCAATCAAAAGCTAGGAGTGATGTTTTGCTGCTGACTCATTGCTTGGCACTTAGAATCTTTTGGCCACATTATTAATTGACAGGGAGGGGATTTTACCCTACTAATTTGAGCATGGTAATTAGTTTGGGACGACGGATGAATAGTAAAAATCCTTCGCGCCATTTTCTTTATAACGATTTGTGAGTTTGACCTGAGGTAAAAAGGGTTTTGACTTGGGCTTGGTTTTATAATAAAGGATTGGGCCAGTGTTTAGTTATGGGCTTGGTGAATTGGTAAGGGTTTATAGATTTTAAGAGTTAACGTCCGTTAGTCCTAAGGCTTTTAGAGACTAACGGTGTTATGAGTTTAGGGACTTATGGTGAAATTGTTTTAACATTAAGGGCTCATTTGGGATTTTGAGGGTTTTGTTGTTTTGTGGGTTGACCCAGGTTGACTTTGTTGACCTTTGCTAGAAACTCCCGGCTCTTGTAAACTTTATCCGTTCCCGTGTCCGTGTTTGCCCGGTTTTGACCGTTTTCTTGTGATTTTTGCAATATCCGTACCTACACATCACAAATGACAAAACAAGCAATATACAAGCATAATTTGCATAATTTGTTCATTTTAGGGTCATTTTGAGTATAACAAGGATATGTGATTTCTCACAT
The DNA here is from genome assembly GCA_026074375.1 of Tanacetum coccineum. Taxonomy (NCBI): domain Eukaryota; kingdom Viridiplantae; phylum Streptophyta; class Magnoliopsida; order Asterales; family Asteraceae; genus Tanacetum; species Tanacetum coccineum. Next base: position 41,938 of record BQNB010012933.1, read on the forward strand.
ATCAAAATTCCCCAAACTAAGTGATTGCATTGTCCTCACGTAATATTATATGCTCTAAAACCAAATACCTCAAAACTCTCCCAAACTAATCCTTTAAAAAGTAGCAAAGTCTTTTGTGGGGAGAGTTAAGAAATCACAAGCTTTAAAACACCCCATTTTCCCATTTTTTTCAAAACTTTTTTTTATTATTTTTATATATATATTTTTTTAATTTTCCAAATTTACAACTTACAACTTATTCATGTGTGACATAATGTATTGCTTTCATTATTCATTGATAACTTTTAGGATCACGGAACAAAAAGCACAAAAAGTGTCCAAATGGATAAATTTATCGTCCCCGACTTTCACTTCTCCAAGCCAAGCTTAAAAACAAGATCATTACAAAATACAAGTTATGATGCTAACACTACTCATAAAAGCTAATTGTGTACTTACTTTTCCTCACTTATTCCTAATTTTGTATCTCAAGATTTTATTTAAGTCATATACCTAAAGGCTCTTTAAGACTTTATTTCGATACTTATTAATTCCAAAAATAAAGCGTAACGGTTAAAAACGCAATAATTAGCTTCTAGCCCTTTTCAAAAGATCAAATGTTATCAAGATTAAAGTCCACATCGAGGCGACCAAAATTTGGCTTTTATTAGGTTACTTAAGCAAGGCACCATTCATGTCATATATCCTAAGGCTCTTTAAGACATAAATGGACCAATCTTAATATGCACATAGACCCTAAGCTCTTAAGGTACAAACAAGAGACCAAAATTAAGCAACAATTACTATTCCATATACCCTAAGGCTCTTTAAGGAATGAATAAGGCTATAATTTCACTTATTAAATTCTACTTACCCCATATACCCTAAGGCTCTTTAAGGAATAAGCAAAATATTTATTAATGTGATACATATAGTATGCCAAATTAAGTATTCCCGATGTGTACTCATCTTAATCATAAAGGAACTAAAGAAAACTTCTATTAACTAATTATTAATCAAAAAACCGCACAACTCTATTTATTAAACAATTATATATAAAGGTGAAACAAGCTAATGGGAGAAAAAGCCACAATTAACACTTATGAGCCTTAAAGAAATCCAACTATTCTATGTTTAGCATCAAAACTTATACTCTACTCTATCATCTCTTGTTCTTCACAATTTAAAATTTCTAATAAAGAAACTCGTGAATACTTAGCCTAACGAATTAAGATCGACACTTTAACAAGTCACATAGACTGGCAACAATCTCAACTCTAATAAATCGAACTTCGCATATTTAAAATCAATTATGGGAACTTGCAAAGTCTTGACTTTTTCAAGCTAGACTTGCGTTTTATAGCTCCTTGTATAAAAGATTAGCAAAATCAATCTATTTAAAGTTAAGGAGAAAGCTAAGATATAAAACCGGTTGGGTCAAAATTTACTTTTCATTCTCACCAACGGAAAATCTATATTTGTGTCAATTATTTTTTTTAAATGGAAACATATGTGAAAAAAAAAACTAGATATTAAGACTTAAAAATTTAAAATTTTTGCAGAAAAACGGGGTACGTGAGGGACAACGGGCAAAAGGTAAGTAAGATCATATCGAAGATATACTACCTTATACTAAAATTAAACATTGTCATCAATGTTTCCTAGCCTAAGACTTAAAAACCCCATACTAGAACTCAAAAAGTCGAATGCATAATCCAAGCATGGAGAAAGTATCACAAAAATCTCAAGCCGTTTATCAAGTATGCTAAAAGATAAATGTTAGTCGATAATAATCTAGGATATCGGATTTCTCCAAACTAATGGCAAGAAAAGGCTAGGAACATCGAGTGACCGGGGACAAAACACCGAACACGAAGGAGTCTTTAGAAAATTTGGGTCAATCCCTACAAGAAAATCACAAGGTAAAACAACAAGAATCGGAAGAGTACATGCCACCTCACATCACAATAGAAATAAGAAAGAAGATAGAAGTATTACATAGGGTGCTTTACATCCCACGAAGCGCTTTTGTTTTTGGTAACACGAGTCCACATAGCTTGATCGATCCCCTAATCATTCATCCCATGGGAGAAAGCTTTGGAGATCCTGGACTACCTGGGATGTAAAGAGTCCCCGTCCGAAGTAATGAGCTTCCACACGATGACCATTTCACCTAAAGATTGGACCATCGAGGGTTGATATAACTCGATGTGTTCCGTATGGAAAAACTTATGGTGAAGGTGAAAGGTCCCGACCATTAGAGTATTAAAGCTTTTATTCGAAATAATCTTTTTAAGACAGGTTGAAGAGTAAAACTCAATCTACCAACAATTAAAATGCGTATTTTGATTCTTAGAGTCGTGAAGCTTCTTCGTCCTCTCTTTATATATCAAAGAATTCTTGTAAGCTTGATCACGAAGCTCATTAAGTTCATTAAGTTGAAGCTTCCGGTGATCACCCGCGGTTTTAAGATCGAAATTAGCATGTTTCAAAGCCCAATATGCTTTATGCTCTAACTCGATAGGTAAATGGCAAGACTTTCCGTACAACGATTTGTAGAGCGTACAACCAATCGGTATCATAAAAGCGTACAACGGAATGCCCATAAAAGCGTCATCTAGTTGTCAGACCATGAGGACACGGTTTCTCCCAACCGTCCTTTTCAGAATACCGTATCAACCGCGATTGGACACCTCCACTTGACCACTCGTTTGAGGGTGATAAGCGGTAGCAAGACGATGAGTGACCCCATACTTAGACATTACTTTAGCAAATTGATCATTACAAAAATGGGTCCCACGATCGCTTATAATAGCTCTAGGTGTTCCGAATCGGGCAAAAAGAGATTTTAAAAACTTAACTACAACTCGAGCATCATTTGTGGGGAGCGCCTTTGCTTCCACCCACTCGAAAGATAAGTCCAAAAACAACGGCCACGAGGGATGTATTATTCCCATGTGAAGACGGAAATAAAACCAAAATTCGATACCCCATACATAGAAGATTTCACAAACTTGAATAGCGTTTTGAGGCATCTCATCTCGTTGTGAAATTTTGCCTTGTCTTTGACACGTATCACAAGATTTGATCATAGTATGGGCATCTCGATATATGGTTGGCCAAAAGAAACCGGCATCAAATACTTTTCGAGCGGTGAGATTGGCACTATGATGGCCCCCGGTGGGTCCTTCATGACAAGCTTTGAGGATCCCACCTTTTTACCCTCTTTTATTAACCCTAATTCATTTGTTTCATTACAAAGAATAATTAATCCTTCCTAATCCAAAATTCGATTCAATGGGTAAAAGAGTACCCGACAAGAATCGTTTTATCACAGTTAATCTTTTCCATGATGGTGTTTTTACTGTGCGTCCTTTTGAATATGTAGTTTCAGATGTAAAGCAAATTAATGATATCTAGTTTGAAGGTATGTCATTTGTTTAATTTCGTGAAGTAATTAGAAAGTTGGTTCACGGCCCAGTTGCTAGTTTGTATTATTACAAAGTAGGCACTCCCTTAAGAATTGGTATTAAACCCCTTTAGAATGATTCAGATGTTGATCAATTTGTTAATTTTGCTTATCAAAATAAATGGCAAGTTAACTTGTAGGTACACTAGTACAAAAAGTGGTATTGGTCACACCAAAAATGTGTGACTATATACATATAGTCACACACGCGAAAAGTTTCGTGTGTGACAAAAGGTCGCGCGACCGTAGGTCACCTACGGTCACGCATTCGAGTTAGTCACACATAAGAAAGCTTTAGTGTCCGTATCCACGTTTTTTTTTTGTGACTAAATAGGTACAATTTAGTGACCGTAAACAATGTACAACCAACAAAGCATGTTTTTTTGTATATTTAGTCACATACAATTAAACATAGAGTGGCCAAAAGTGTTAATATGTGTGACCATATGGTGTTTAAAGTGAAGAAATGTGTATTTTGTGTGACTATTGTTCATCCAATGGCCACATGAATTTTATGTTTGTGTGACCTTTTGTAATATTTAGCCACACAAAGCATGTTTGTTTTGGGTATTTAGTCACATACAACTAGGCATAAAGTGACCAAAAGTGTTAATAAGTGTGACCATATGGTGTTTAAATTGAAGAAATGTGTATTTTGTGTGACTATTGATCATCCAATGGCCACATGAATTTGAGGTTTGTGTGACCTTTTGTAATATTTAGCCACACAAAGCATGTTTTTTTTGGGTATTTAGTCACATACAAGTAAGCATAAAGTGACCAAAAGTGTTAATAAGTGTGACCATATGGTGTTTAAATTGAAGAAATGTGTATTTTGTGTGACTAATGTTCATCCAATGGAGTTTCATAACAATGGCCACTGAATTTTGATGTTTTGTGCGGCCATTTTGTAATAATTAGTCACACAAAAGCATGTTTCTTTGATTGTTAGTTCACATACAATTAAGCATAAAGTGGCCAAAAGTGTTAATAGTCACACATCAAATTAAACAAAGAGTGACCAATAATGTTGATAAGCGTGACCATATTATGTGAGTGCATCTTTTAGTCACATATAACAAATCAATAATTTGTGTCATTATATATATATATATATATATATATATATATATATATATATATATATATATATATATATATATACTTAAATATATATATATATATATATATATATATATATATATATATATATAACAAATCCATTAAAACAAAAGCAATTTCAAATTAAATAAAACTGTGAATGTATATAACTGAAACAAATATACAATTGGTAATATCATAACATATCAAATTCTTCAGCTAAATTACAATCTAGGAAACAATTCTAAGTAGTTGCATAAAGGAAGTAGTTATTTCTTATTTATAAAAAAAGAGATGACAAGACTGCTACATGTCTCCTTCTGTCATTGAAGCTCGCATCCTACTCACTATCAACGATCACCATCACCATGCCTACAACCACAACACAATGTACTACACAAACACGCATACCTTAAAAATAACAATCGAAGGTACTGCAATAGCACAAACTTCTTTAACAGCACTAATATACTCGAACAATATTAACATATATATTAGCAGAAATAATTTCCCTTAATCTCAATAGCAGTATTAACAAAGAACCAGCAGCACTAATATATAAGCATAATTAATAACTACCAACAGGCAGCACTAATATCATATTGGCAGCATTAATGTTGAGCAGTATTAACCATAAGCAGTATTAATATCATATTGGCAACATTAATGTAATATCATACAAGTACAGAGATGAGAAGCAGGGACAAGAGTGTCAGGTATTCCAAGTACAGCTGCAACGAAGATACAAACTACTTCTCCAATGTTAGAAGAAATCATATATCTAATGAACTGCTTCGTGTTAATCTGCGGGTCTTTAGACATATGCAGAACTTGTTCCTTGACAGAATCGTTAAGCAAATAGGGGAAAAGACGCTCTTGCTTATTTGCAACATAGTTTGCTTCAAACACTTTGGTGTAGGCGGAAAACTCATGTTCTGCAGCCAACGGGAAATCATAGTTTTTTGTGTAGATACCTGTGATCTCTTGTATATTTGCAAAGGGAAAAGGTGATTTTACTTATATGACAGTAGTAGAAAAAAAGATAGGCATAAGGAAGGAATTACAATTTCTTGGCCAAGGCGAGCACAACCAATCAGCTCGTCGAGAAGTATGACTTCTATGGATATTGGAGCAGTAGTAGGGGAAACTAGGTAATGACGGCTTTGAAGGGTAAGCTTACTTGCTGTATACAGTTTGTCACACGGAGAGCTGAATGTGTGAGCATATATACATTGATTTACTTTACAATGTAACTTAAGAGAACCCGGATAAAAATAAAAGTCACCTTCTCCCTAATGACTGTGAATGGCCCTTCTGATTGGCAATGAGAGCAGGAACGACCGACAACCTCCGCAGTAGACAACTTTTGAAGAAAAGAACCCAAAAGTGATGTGCATTTGTTACACGTATATTTCACTTCCAGCAAGTGTTGAAAAACTTCAGATAGTCGGGTGACAACTCCTACTATACCGGAAAAGTTTCCAACATAGTCATCTCTGCAAATGAAATAACAACATAAATATCATTGAGTCATCAACAAACTATTAACAAACTAATAGCCAAACTAAAAAGGTGATAGATCTATCATATACATATATATACATATATACATATATATACATATATATACATATATACATATGTATATATACATATATACATATATATATACATATATACATATAGGGATGGGTTCTAGAGAAAACCATATTTTGGTAGAAAACCTAGAAAACCAAACAGATGCACTGAAAAAACCAAACGGATGCCTTAATTTTTTCAGGCTATATAAAAGATTTTTCAGTGCATCAGTTTAGTATTTTTAGTGCATCTGTTTGAGTTTTCTAGGTTTTCCACCGAGATTATGTTTTCTCTCGATCCCATTCCTATACAATATATATATACAACCGTACTAATTGTTCTTAAATGCACGCACATTTACATAGGCAAACTGATATGGGTCAGTTTAGAAAAAAACCGCTTTAGAAGTCTATATTAAATGTACTTTTAGTACGGGTTAATTATGTAACTGCACACAATTATACTAAACTGACCCGTGTAATTTTATAGTATGGGTCACTTTAAAAAACATTAACTCGTAAGAACATACAATTTATAAACCCAACCTAAATTGACATATTCGAACTAATAGTCGATATGGGTCAGTTTAGTAAATACCATAACAATATGTTAGTTGAAGCCTTAGTTGACCCATTCAAACTAATAGCCAATATGGGGCAGTTCAAATTATAAACCTAAAACTAAGGTTATCAAGGACAAATTAATTTTAACCCATATTCAACTAATAGTCAAAGTATTTTAACTTAGATGATTCAAAATGCACTCATGGTAGTTGCATCCTTCTCATAGAATGAGAATTGTACCAGCCAATTGTACAATAGCATTATGAATGCACCTATAGCCAAAATAGTCTTGACAGATTATTCTATGAACTTATTTCTGTTTTGACATGAAAATGTTTATAGTCCCTGATTCGATGATTAGTATACACTCTTAAAATAACAAGTAAGAATCAATGATAAAAGATTCCGTAGAGTATTCCCGGGACGTCAAGTCCCAACGATGGGATTGCAATTGTAAATTATCCTGGTTTTTTGAGAGAATTGACTGATGGAGAATCTATGTATGAAACACTGATATAAATTATAACTAAAATTATAATAAAAATTCAATTTAATCTACGGGAAAACCAAGCAAAGGAAATGGGGATCTTAAAAACTACGGGATACAAAATTAGTTTTAAGGAATCTAAATTAAATTTATACTAAAATTACGGGGGAACAGAAATCAGGTTATCGGGAACCCTAAATACTAAAAATTAAGAAAATAAATGCTAAATTAAATTAAAAATCAAAATTAAATCCTAATTAACTTAATTTGAAAAATAAAGAAAACTAGAACTAAAACGGAGGTCGTTTGAATGCTAAACGAAAAGAAACGGTAAAACGCACCCGGTAAAACGGGTCTAAGACTGAAATTTAAGAAAAATTAAGCCTACACTAAATTTTATATTTTTCCTAGACACTAAATGACAAAAGAAAATTTTATAAAAAAGAAAAATATTTTTTTATTAATTTTTGGATTTTTTATGAATTTTTAAAGATTAAAAACTAATTAAAACTAAGAAAATAGAAAAAGACAAAAAAATAAAAGTTATAAAAATTCTGAAAAAATAAAATTAAATAAAGAAAAAGTTAACAATTCTAAAAATATAAAAATGCCCAAATTTTACTGTTTAAATAAAAAGTAATTAAACTAATTAATTTTAAACCTAATTTATATTAATTAAATTAAATAAACTAACTGTGGTTAACTAAAAGGACTAACAGTGAAAAGGACACAAGGACAAACGGGGTAACAGGCTAACTAACCACAGGGACTAACAATGTTAACTGTAAAAGAGAAAGTTACACAATTGGTCCCTAAAGTGGACCCCGACTGCAAGGTGGGTCCAACAGCTTATTATACAAAAGCTATAAAAGCAAAGTTGTAAAGGGGACTTAGGAGAACATTTTTCATAAAAGGGGCATAAGCTGAAGTGGGCTGAATAAGCCAGAAAAGTGGCTTTTTAAAGCTGCAGTGGCTTATAAGCTTATGGCTTATTTTTCTTGGCTTATTGGGGATTAAGGCTCCTAAATAAGCTAAAATTAAAAGGGGACAGATAAATAGGCTAGGGAATTCTTAAATAAGCTAAAGCTACCTAAATTAAGCCCTAAATAAGCTAGAAATGAAATAAGCTTATGAGACAGTTTTAATAAGAAAACAGAAAAAGTGCTACTTTAAACTAGATTTAAGCTAAGCTAAAGAGTGAGTTAAGCTAAGAAAGCTTGGGAATTCAAAGAACTAGTAATAAGCTACAATAAAAAGCTAAAAATCCTAAGTGCTTAATACAAAATAAGCTAGATAAGTAGGCTGAGTTTAGGTGCTCAGCACCAGGGTAAGCTAGGCAGTGAACAAGGGGGGTTTTTGAGCTTATTGAAATAAGCTCTTAAGAGCTTATTACCTAAAATCAATCACAAACAGATAAAAAGGACATGTAAATGAGCTTATATTCAAAATATGAGCTAATAAGGTTAAGAAAAAGCTGCTGATTTTTGGGATTAAAGGTGAGGGTTTTCAAAGATCATGCAAAGCTAAACTTGGACTTATGCTTGGTCAAACCAAAGACAGAACAAGGGGGGCTTTTAAAAGGGCTAGAAACACAACAAAGAGCACAACAAAAGTGTGCTTAAGCTGCTTATGCAGCTTGAGCACTTAAGCTCAAGTTTGCTTATTTCAAATTATGACAGAACATAAAAGGAACTTAAAAACTAATTTTTAAACTAAGAATGGTGATTTAAGAGGCTTAATAAACCTCACACACTCAGCCAAAGTTGGCTGAGTGAGCTTGACCCATACCAAACCCAAAATGACCCATGTTGGGACTAAACCAAACACCCCTTTATTTTATAAAAAAAATGTTTTAACTGAATTTTGGTGAAGAAAGGCCAAGGAAAGTGATTACAAGTGAACTATAATCACTTTTAACACATGTTTAAACAAGTTAAACAGAATTAAACAGCTTATATGATGTTTGAAATTTCGACAATAGCAATTTTCTCAAAAAACTCTTAACTTTTATTTAAAACTGAAAGTCTTACAACATAATCTTAGAAAATAAACTGAATACACTTAAATTCTTTAAAAGAAAGACTTGGAATTGAAATTAAGCTAAAAAAACATAAAAAATGGTGTAAATGGTTCGGCTTGGTCTTCTTCCTTTTATAGAGGTCTTCAAAGACTCTTTGCACTTGGGCTGTGCTTGTTGCAAGAGTACAACACTCCCTTTGCAATCCTAGCCCTCCATGGGCTTCTCTTCATCTTAGCCATTGATGGGGGTGCTCGGGTTGTGTGATTTTGGCTGAGAAAGGGTTATAGGGGCACTAGGTTGTGGGGAAAGGTGAGGGGTGAGCTGGGAGAGTACTTGGGAGGTGGTTTTGGGCGTGAAACCGTGGGGAATGGGGGTTTGAGGTTTTGGCGGGTACGGTGTTACAGTACCAAGTGGGTTGCAGGTTTAAATGGTGGAAATGGAAAAGATGCAACTATGGTCCCTCACCTTTATATCTCTTTTCATTTAGTTTTAGCCCAAAAACTAGTTATAAATAAGTTTAGAGTATTACACATTAGGTCCTTGTGGTTTATAACAAAAGAAGTAAAAGGAGGGTTTTGGGTTATGGCAAAAATGGTCCCTCCGGGTTTTTGTAACAAAAAAAAGGGAAAATTAAAAAAAAAAAAACAGAAAGGGGGGGTTAAAGGGGGGGACCAACAATTACACTTTTCAGCCCTTTGTTTATTAAACCAATTTTTTCTTTTATAAAATAAACTTTCAAACATTGGCAATTTTTGGCACCCTTTTCTTATTTTTATCTTTTTAATGATAAAACAAGGTTTTAAAATTTAACATTTTTGGTCACTTATGTTTATATATATATACCCGTACTAATTGTTCTTAAATGCACGCACATTTACATAGGCAAATTGATATGGGTCAGTTTAGAAAAAAACCGCTTTAGAAGTCTATATTAAATGTACTTTTAGTACGGGTCAATTATGTAACTGCACACAATTATACTAAACTGACCCGTGTAATTTTGTAGTATGGGTCACTTTAAAAAACATTAACTCGTAACAGCACACAATTTATAATCCCAACCTAAATTGACATATTCGAACTAATAGCCGATAAGGGTCAGTTTAGTAAATGCCAGAACAATATGTAAACTAATAGCCGATATGGGGCAGTTCAAATTATAAACCAAACAAGTTATAAGGACAAATAATTATAAACCTATTCAAACTAATAGTCGAAGTATTTTAACTTAGATGATTCAAAATGCGCTCATGGTAGTTGCATCCTTCTCATAGAATGAGAATTGTACCTGCCAATTATACAATAGCATTATGAAAAGAACCTATTGTAAAATAGCTTGACAGATTGTTCTAAATGCATATTCTGTTTTGACATGAAAATGTCTAATAGTCCCTTAATAAATGTCGCTTGCTAGATTATTAGCCTAGGCTATTATCTAGTCATGTTTTATTGCTCAAAATTTGCAATTACTTATCTTGCATCTTTTATCCAATATGAGTCATACCTGGCGACAATTAAATGACAATTTGACCCATTTAAACTTACGGCAAGCTAAACTGATCTATAACAAAAAGTGACCCATTCAAACTGAAAGCAACCTAAACTGACCCGTTATGCTTTTATTTGCTTAAATGTAGTACAAGTTTAATAGGTTAGAATTTGTACTAATTGGGATCAAGGTTATGCTTTTATTTTCTTAAATGTAGTTAATCTTTACAACTGAAAGATAAAAACCATGCAGCAGACTGAATAATGGGTCAAAATGATTCATTATCAGTGTAGGTTGAAACGGGGTGGATCGTTCTGGGTTGGTTCTTTTTTGAAAGGCAAGCTCGCACACACACGCACCCCTATATCATAGAGAATCCTACACAACCACATCGCAAGACTTGAACCGACAACCGGGCACATAACTTCCACATGGGTACCGCTAGGCCAAAGGCCCTTTGGTGCTCTGGGTTGATCAGCAGCCAACTTTTAGTTCATTTTCTTAAAATTATAAATAGTAACTGTGTAAACTGGCTTACCACATTCCCCTGTTAGCTAATTTTAGTATTTCCAATACATAAAACTTCCAAAATACTTTTATACAAAAAGCTAGATTACTGTTGCATTATACTAATTAAAATGGATAGCCATCTTACCATTCCTTCTTTATAATCTTTGCCTCTTTTCCTCTTACCAGGAAAATAATCTTGATCATACTGTATAAAAGTTATGAATTCCATTAGATTATACATATGAATCATATAAAACTCAGATAATAATTGAAACCATTCACGAGTGTAAACCATTCACCTTCATTAGGTGGCCATTATGAAAGTCTGAATCAAGCTTTCAGCTGTACGCTTTTGTTCAGGTTTCCCTGAAATAACAGCTACACGATCACCACAGGATGATTTGTTATCAGATATCTCTACAGAAGCTTCTGATATCTGTTAATAAAACAAAACCCAAATGAGAACTTTAGATAAAATACTTAACTCTACGTCTTATAAAACAAAAGCATACACCATAAAGAAATGTAAGATATTCACCTTACGGATGTTATCCACATTTGCTCGACCTCTACCCATCACATTACCAACTGCATGACCAGGAACCAACATCTCCAAGGCAGAAGATGACAATCTGATTGAGATCAATAATTAACATAACATGAGCAAACACCATAGGCTCCTGATGTAGAAGAGTTCTACATCAGCCTATATATAGTTATGGATACATACTTCCATGAAATGCATATGCTAGGATCTATGCTTTCTAAGTGACCCAAAATATAAAGATAATGCTCAATGATGGCTATCTGTTTGCTAGGATCTATGCTTTCTAGCTGTTACCTCAGAAACTGACAGATATTACTTATATAGATATTCGTCTAATGATTAATCAGGATTTCATCATCGATGTCACTTTTTTTCTTGTTAACTGATTTGGATATTGTAAAACATTTTTATTTGGCTATATTAGTAAACAATGATAATAAATATTAAATCCACACCGTCATGATATTCCACATTGGCTGTTTACTACACATATCCCAAGCTATATGTTATTTTCTTTATATAAACAGTGAACTGAAATAAACTTGTAAAAGGCAGTCTCAAGTCAGTTTCCTAGATTAACAATAAATCTTGATTCTTTGCCTGAACCCAAGAAGGTTTTGGACATAGAACAAGTGTCACAAAACTAAACTTGTCGTCAAGTAATTGTTTGCTTAGTACTAGTTACTAGCTTACATTAAAACCGAACAGAATGTGTTAATTATAGGTGGTTTGCACTGCGACGAAATTCAGATATATGTTCTGTGGGCACAACATTTTCAATAACGCTAACAACCTCTGGTCCAGAATGTTCACCTAATCTGATACGGGATCCCTTACAGCCTTATCCCTTAATCAAGGAAGGAAAATAAATTCGAATAAGATTTCAAAATCAAACTCAGAAATGACAGTATACAACCTGTTATATTATTTTTACACTATGACATTAGATAAAGCTCTAATTGTGTCCGGCGACGAGCTTTTTGGAGTGTTTAAGAGCATTTATAAGATAATGCTTGTATTGCAATGACGGCTTTTAAAAAAGCGTTTAGCTTTTACGTCATTATACAATATAGGTATGTTAGGCAAAACTGTAGTAAAAGCTAAACGCTCTTAAAAGCTCTTTACCAAACATATACTCTATATAAATACATATACAAATATATGTTATCAAACGCTTATATAAAACAAACATCTACTACTGACAAAGCTACAACGTAAACGGTAAGGGTGTGTTTGGCAAAAGTAGCGCTAAGAGTAGCAGTTAGATGTAACCGGTGGCAGTTTTTTTTATATAAAAACGTCACGTAACGTAGATGTACTCCTAAATGCTCAATGCTCCTAAATGCTCCAAAAAAATAAATAAAGCTACTTGCTGCTTAAACGAGCATTAACAAACAAAATGCTCACCGCTCCTAAATGCTCCGCACCAAACACACTCCAACTACCAGAACATAATATAAGCATACCATTCTTTCACCTTTAATACTAGCCAAACATTACTCAAGGAGATTAACATATAAAGAGAAAGAACAAACTTACAATGTTGGTCAGTTGAACCATGAAGTCAAAATCAGTCCCTAAAGTCAAAATCAGACACCAAAAGTCAAATATATAAAAACTGAGTCAATATACCTCGAATCCAAAAGATAGTTCTTGCGCCACAACATACATTTAGATTATTATATACAAGTTATTAATACTTCAACTAATTAAAAATTACACAAGATGGATGGGTGGTTTTATTTTCGGTAATTAATATGTGTAATAGCGGGTAACATGTAGATATCGTGGGAGAGCAACAGAGGATTCTGATGGTTATAGGTAGCGAATTTGTGGTGGATCAAGATTAGAAAGGTAGTGAAAGAGTGGAGGGAGGATTTGATTTTGAGTAAAAAAAGTGTAGGCGGGATACTAAAAAGATAAAGCGGGAAATTGAAATATTTTGGGGTGTTAGAATTTTTTTAGTTAAAAATAGTAAAAAATGGGTTTTGTATAAAAAGGTTAAATGTGTGACAAAACTTGACTCTATGATTTAGCCACATAAACAATTATTTCATGTGACCATATATAACATCTTGAATTTAGTCACACAAACACTCAATGTGACCATATATAACATCTTGAATTTTGGTTAAACTTAATCATGTATGTCTATGGTTTAGTGTGACCATATATGACATTTGGTCACACTGTTCAACTGTGTGACATATATTTGTCACTTTTAAATGTATATCGTGACTAATGCTTCAAACTTACCTTTCAGTTGTCACACATTTCAAATTCATATGTGGCTAAATATTCAGTAAAAAATAGCAGTCACTTTTAAATAATGTGTGACAAACTTGACTATATGATTTAGCCACATACACAATTACTTCATGTGACCATATATGGATTTTGGTCACACTATTCAATTGTGTGACATATATTTGTCACATATGTATATATATAGTGTGACTAATGTTTCAAACTTATTTGTATCTGTCACACGTCCCAAATTATAAGTGACTAAATAATCAACAAAAAATTACCAGTTACCTCTAGTCACATAAATATTCAAATGTGTGACAATGAAATTCCGAAATGGTCACACAAAATGAGTTCAAGTGTGGCTGTTTATTTTATCCTGGTACATTTAGTCACATAAATATCTGACTGTGTGGCCGTTCAAAAAAGAGCATGTGTGACGAAATCCAAGATTTGTACTAGTGCTTATAGCATAAGCTTCTAGCTCATCAACCTTATTAAGCAAAACTTCAAATGAGTCCTGATAAGCTTGCACTGATCCTACTTGTTTCAAATTATTTAATTCCACCATAGGGTCCTCATTGACAGGGTCAAACCTTTCCTTAATGGTCGCTTCATATTGGATCCAAGTCACATTATTCCCATTACTTTTGAGAAATTGCTTGTGCCAATTCAGTGCATGATCAAATAAGTGCATTGAGACTAACATAAGTTTTTGAGCATCTTCTTGGATTCTATCCATTGTAATAAACATATTCACCCTATACAACCATCCTTGAACATCTTCACCATTGAATTTGGGGAATTCAAGCTTAGTTCGTCTTCCATAAGCTGGTTGACCTCTACGGTTACTAGTGCCTTCTCCATTATTCATACGATCAATAACAAGCTGAGAAAGTTGTTGAAACACTAAGAGGCATTCAATTCGTTGATTCATTTGATCCATAGCATTAGCGAGCCTTTCTAAAGTGGTTTCTATGGAACTGTTGTTTTGAGTTGTGGAATCAGTTAGGGAACGAGTAGCCACCATATTGTGATATTAAGGATTGGAAACGTAAAGGTTTGATCGGAAATTATGGAGGTTTGATTGGAATTATAACAGAAAACGGTTACAACTGAAACAATTATAACAGAAATTGGTTAACAGAGCGTCTAACAACTTTTGTAACAAACTGAGCCGCCAGAATGCGCTCTGATACCAATTGACACGTTAAGAACTAGATTTCTAGCAGAAATGGTAGCTCAAGTTCCAATGGCAACAAACTATTCAGGAATTCCAAAGAGAAGGGAATTCAAAAATGGATTGTTATTGAAGGATGAGTTTACACACAGTCGAATGATTAAAAGGAAGGAAAAGGAGTTTACAAATTCTAGATGAAAAATGAGAAAATGAACTAAAATAGGTATTTATAGGGAAATTTAGGGGAAAATCAGTGTAACTGATTTTCCCGCCAAAACCCAATTCAAACTGTATTTTGACTTCCCAATTGTGACCCATTTAGCTTTGGCTTGTTACAGATGTTTTCTTTGTGATTAGCCCTTGAATGGCTCGTCGTAAAGACTCTGTTTTGTACTCTTGTGTAGGAGTCCATTAGGTTATAACTTATAAACAGTTGATTTCCTATGATAATAACATATCGACATTAGCGTTAGTCTTATATATTTGATGCCTAAATTCATTATTTGAGTAGTTGGGATGTCATACTTAACCAAATAGTTGAACTTACACATACAAGTTAGTATACGGTTTAGTAAACTATAAAATATATGTGTCGTATATCACACAACACGGGGAAATAGCCACCCATGGTGTTAGTGGCAATTTTATTGATAACCGGGACTTAAAACCCTTGCCAAAACACAAGTAAAGCGTGAAATTACAATACTATATACCTAACAATATAATAAAAATAACAAGTAGATGACAAAAAAATACCACTATGCACGTGCAATGCTTGGCTATTTTGCTATGAACACCCCCACCTTTACGTACGCCCAATCTTTCAAGCTATCATGAAACTGGAAAAAAACATGTCTCCCCCGGGCGGTTAAGAAGTAAAGCGCTACAAATTATCCAAAATCCAGCAGGAAAACCAGCAGCCCCACCAATATAAAACCATCTGTCTATACCTTCCTCATCACCATCACTTTTACCAATGGTCTCTGGTTCTTCTAATTCTTCATCACCTAGACATTTTTTCGGCAGGGGACTTCCACATAGCCCCGCATTTCCTATGTACCTTGCAGGTTCAAAGGACTGGAGTTGAGTGCCAGATGGAATTCTCCCCGACAAGTTATTACATGACACGTCTAGATCATTCAATAAATCCATCCGAGACATGCTTGATGGTATCTTACCTGAAAACAAGTTTCTAGATAGATTCAAAGTTAAAAGCTCAGTCATTTGACCAATGCTTCGTGGAATCTCTCCAACCAGATTGTTGTCTGACAAGTCTAGGACCAACAATCCATGCAGATTGGTAACTTCATTTGGGATTTGTCCTGTCAGATTGTTGCTAGACAAATCGATGATCTTCACTAATCTCAGATTGCTGCTAAATTCATTAACCTTTCCTTGCCACTTGATCATCGCATTGTCAACATATTTATCATAAATTTGATCATAATATGAATAACTGTCATTAACTAAGAAGTTATTTAACAACCATGAAAACTGATGTACGTTATGTTTCACAAAGAGTCCTTTTTGAGCCATGGTACTAAGATTATTTACACACGAGGGGATTGATCCATGGAGGTTGTTTATTGACAAGTCTAGGATTTGAAGAGTTGCTAATTTACAAATCTCTAAAGGAATGGTTCCAATGAAATTGTTTGATCTTAGGCTAAGATAATACAACCCTGAAAAGCTTTCCCCAATCCAAACAGGAATATTTCCGATAAACTTGTTGGCCCCCAAATTCAAAAAGCTTAACTTGGTGCAATTCCTTAAAGACAAAGGAAATTCTCCAGAGAAGTTGTTGTTGTATAAACACAGCATCTGAAGTTGGTCCAAATATCTCAGAGAGGGAGCAAGTCTTCCTGAAAGAAAGTTGTATCCTAAATTGAGAACTCTTAGTTTGGTCAAATTCCGCAAACAGTCAGGAAGTTGTCCTGTTAATGAGTTATGTGAGAGATCAAGAAATTCCAGCCCTTCATACATTAGGCATAAGAAAGAGATTCCTCCATGAAATTTATTTCTCGAAAGATTAAGAAATCTTATTCCCGGAGGAAAAGCTGGTATATGACCATGAAATTTGTTGAAACTCAAATCAACTGAACTAAGGTCACGGTTTGATAATAATTCTGGTAATGTCCCGCTGATGTTGTTGAAAGAGAGACTTAAAAAGCGCAACTGAGAGGGTTTCCATTGATTCCAGTACTCTGTAGACATTGTGTCTGAAATGCTATTTGTTGGAAAGATCAAGATGAAAAAGATTTTTCATCTTTTTTATCCATAAGGGGAAACGGGGCCCTAGCTTGCAAGAGCTGAAATCAATATACTTTGCATTCTTAGAAAGATTTGACATGTCAGCATCGAAAGGAATTCCGTCGAGTGAGTTGTTTGAAAGATCTATTTGAAAAAGATGTGACTTTCCAATGTATTCAGAGATAACACCTCTAAGAGAATTGGAAGATAGGTCTAGATATTGAAGCATGGGTAGTTCCCACAATTTTTCACTAATAGTTCCATCTAATACCGCCGATGTAGGAGAATTGACGGATGAAGAATATGGATGCATGACTTGTGAGAGGTCACATCCCTTTAAACTTAAAGAGGATAGGTATTGGAGACCAATAATTACATTTACCCAATTATTTACTTTTGCCAGAGAAATTCCATCCAATCTAAGGGATCGTAAATAAGATAGAGAAGACAACCAATCTAAGTTTTCAACTCTACAACTTCCGAGGGAATCTAGATGAAGGTATTCCAAATTGGTGAGGTACCGAAATTCTCTAGGAATGGTTCCATAGAGAGAGTTGTCTGAAAGGTAAAGGTTCTCTAATTTGGTCAAGGAACCCATGGATCTGGGAATGATTCCACTGAAATTATTCTCACCAAGGAAAAGAAATGTTAAATATGTTAAGGAACCAATGGACTCTGGAATGTTGCCAGTAAAACTATTAACACCAAGGGAAAGTATTGATAATTTGGTCATGTTACCAATGGAAATGGGAATGGTTCCAGTAAACTTATTCCCACGAAGTTCAAGGACTCTTAATTTGCTCAAGGAACCAATAGACGTGGGAATGATTCCACTTAAGTTATTCCAACAAAGGGAAAGCATTGTTAATTTGGTCATGCTACAGATGGACATAGGAATGGTGCCAGTAAATTGATTCTGACAAAGGCTAAGGTAAGTTAAATGAGTCATGTTACTAATGAACCTAGGAATGGTTCCATCGAGAGAGTTGTTTGTAAGTTCAAGGTATGTTAATTTGGTCAACAAACCAATGGACATGGGAATGTTTCCAATAAACTCATTCCCAGCAAGGTTAAGAGCAGCTAACTCGCTCATGTTACCAATGAACGTAGGAATGGTGCCAGTAAACCGATTGTTACTAAGGTCAAGATAATTCAAGTAGGTTAAGTTAAGCAACGAAAGGCTAATCTCACCTCTAAGACCATCTCCGTTATAATTGCCGGGCAGGAAAATATATGTGACGTGACCTGTGATGTTGTCGCACCCGACTCCACTCCATTTACAACAATCATCTTCTTCTTCTTCGGGTCTCCATGTAGAGAGCAGGTCATCGGGGTCTTGAAGGCGAGCTTTGAAGTCAAGAAGAGCTTGTCTTTCGTTATCGATGCACTTATGAGCAGCTCCTCCTGTTGTTCCAACCAGTTGGTGGTGGGCAAAGGAAGTTGCGGTTGTGGTATTAAACCACTGCAAGACAAGTGACAAAATAAACAAAACATGAGCAAGCATGAAGCAAAAGTAAATATTTTTTCTCATTGTGTAAGTTGTATAGAATTGTATTGAACTGATAATCAACACTTATGCCTGTATGCAGCTTTATATAGACTTCGAAAACTAAGAATTGAACTAGATGGATATATATTTGTGTGGAGCAGACAAGACTTACAATAAAGATCATGGAATTAATTTAATGTTCCAAATTAGACGTTCAAAGACCCTCAAGTCGTTGCAATTTGTACTTATTGCATGTTTATTCATCTTGTAATATCTTTTCGTCCAGGAATTTGTATGTGACATAAATATTAAACTAAATAAATGGACCCAAATAAAGCAACCTATTCATCAGATAACAAGTTAGATAACGTGATATAAACGACACATCTGTAAAATGCGTATGGTTGGGAAATATGATATTTTGATCTAATTTAACTACTACAGGAGTGTCGATAGCATGGGAACATATCTAAGCTGGACATAATTAATCTCAAATTGAGAAATAACCGTTAATATAGATACAATTTTATCAGGCTTCACACATGATACATCATGTTCACCAATCACAAATAAGTTAAATGAATAAACATTTTTCTTTTAATAAAATTCAAGGGCCCACTTGTTTATCTTCACTCACAACAAACTTAACTTTACCAATCATGTTTGACTACAACTTTAGAGGATCTTTTTCCGGTATGTAGGATGGCTTTTCAGGGAGTTGATATTTACACATAGCAAATTACACATAATTTTGTTTCTGAATTGATTGTTTTGCCCTCCCTTAAATTTAGTCTATCATTTGACTTTTCTTTTAAAAATATGCAGCAAACCCCTCATTTTATTTGTACCTCGTCATTTTTTCACGATTTCACTGTCTATTTCTTTAGATCTTAATTAACAAGAGCTTTATATAGCTAACAACCGTTCACCTCAAAACTTATAGCAAACCCATCATTTTATTTTGTAAAACCACGATGTCACTATTACGATCTACAATACAAAAAATACGAAAAATACGCATACTAAATTATAGGCCTGAAACCTGAATTATAGATTAAATTGCAAAAATCTTCCTTAAATTTTAGTGAAATTGCATGTTTCGTCCTAAATAGTTTAAAAGTGCATATATAATCCCAAAATCAAACTATTTTGCAAAAAACCGTCCTTGGTTAACGATGAAACATGCAATTTGGCTAAACCTTAGGGACGAAACATGCAATTTGATCAAACTATGTGGGACGATTTTTGCACTTTGGCTAAACCTTAGGGACGATTTTTGCACTTTTAAATTATTTGGGACGAAACATGCAATTTGACCAAACCTTAAGGATGATATTTGCAATTTACTCTGAATTATATATTACATGCTCATACACAAATCTGTATCGTAAAAGTTTATTCCGTTTGGTTTGCTTTTCATGATTTTCTGAACTGAACCAAACTGTAATTCTAGTTCCATCTCGGCAGGCATCTCAGCGGTCACATTGCAAAGCAACATAGTCGTCATTTTCCGAATGTGGACAGATAGTCGTCTTTTTCCGAATGTTGACTAAGGTAATAACTTACAAAGCCACCCCATTTGTTGTGATAAAAACACCAAGACCATGATATTCGGCTATCTAATTTATAGAAAAGAGCCACACGCAAAGGCCACACAGTTCGTAAGACAAGAAAAATAACCTCAGTGACATTTGTTGATGAAATAATAACCATTAATAAAGCACAGAGTAAATTGCAAAAATCGTCCTTGTGGTTTGGCCAAATTGCACGTTTCGTCCATGTGGTTCAGAAATTGCAGAAAACGTCCTTGTAAGGAAACTTTGGGTTCATTTTCGTCCTTGGTCAAACTAAAATGACTGAAATACCCCTCTGAAATACCCATCTGAAAAATAAGAACTCAAAGTTTGACCAAGGACGAAAATGAACCCAAAGTTTCCGTTTGACCAAACTAAAAAATAGAACAGTCAGTTATTTCAGTTTGACCAAGGACGAAAATGAACCCAAAGTTTCCCCACAAGGACGTTGCCTGCAATTTCCGACCATACGGACGAAACGTGCAATTTGGCTAAACCACAAAGACGATTTTTGCAATTTACTCTAAAGCACAGTTTAAACCATGTACATGCCATCAACTGATCATTCGGCCATTAGAACAATTGCATTATAATACATCAGAATCACAAAGCTCGTTGAAGGCATTTTGTGAGATATATTGTGAGATATATTGTGAGATAGGTGGCGTAGCGTGTGAAAAATTTGCCGTTAAAAAAAACAACAAAATCACAAAGCTCTCCCTCGATTATATTACATAAAGATTTTGGCTCATTATGTATATTCGAACGCACCCGCCACTATTCTGCAAGAATGCTTGTAATAATATTCAATATGGGCCTTGTTCATGGTGTCTGATATTCCATCTATCTTTACATTTCCACTGTCGTTTTTCAACGATGCGATGAGAATGAAAGCTGGCAAAAAGTACGCATTTCCAATGCGATGAGGTTAAGTGCTAGACTATGCTTCTTAAGTTCACTTGGCATTTCCGTAGGAATTCTTGCTAATACCCATAATTGTATGACATCCACCAGCTTCCAGCAAATGGTATTTGAGGTAATAACACCATATCTTCATTGGGACCATTGCATTTGGATCATCTACTAATCCGAACTCATGAGCAGTTCTTAGTCTTTTTGTCTCGATGAGTGCTGCAACGACCATTAAGACAATAGATATGACGATGCCTGTTCCAATTCTTTGAAGCGTTGTTATACCAGATAGTTTCTTTGTAATTGTTCCCGTGAGAGGAACCAATATGGTATCATAGATGGGAATGAGGACGATGACAGCGACTCCGATGAAGGATTGTAGTGTGGCAGCTGGAACCTCAAAGCAATTTGGCTAAACCACAAAGACGATTTTTGCAATTTACTCTAAAGCACAGTTTAAACCATGTACATGCCATCAACTGATCATTCAGCCATTAGAACAATTGCATTATAATACATCAGAATCACAAAGCTCGTTGAAGGCATTTTGTGAGATATATTGTGAGATAGGTGGCGTAGTGTGTGAAAAAATTGCCGTTAAAAAAACAACAAAATCACAAAGCTCTCCCTCGATTAGATTTGGCTGCATATATGTATATTACGAACGCACCCGCACTAATTCCAGCAAGAAGATAGTAAAAATAATCAATATGGCCTTGATTCATGTTGTCAGATATCCATCCATCTTTACCATTTCCACCCGTCGTTTTCTCAACGACTGAGATGAGAAAGCTGCTCAAAAAGCTACCGATTCCAATGACGCTGAGGTAAAGTGCTAGACCTATGCTCTTAAGATCACTTGGCATTTCGCCGTAGAAGAATTCTTGCATACCCACAATTGTAAAGACATCACCAGCTCCAGCCAAAAGGTATTGAGGTAATAACCACCATATCTTCATTGGGACCATTGCATTTGGATCATCTACTAATCCGAACTCACGAGCAGTTCTTAGTCTTTTTGTCTCGATGAGTGCTGCAACGACCATTGAGACAATAGATATGACGATGCCTGTTCCAATTCTTTGAAGCGTTGTTATACCAGATGGTTTCTTTGTAATTGTTCCCGTGAGAGGAACCAATATGGTATCATAGATGGGAATGAGGACGATGACAGCGACTCCGATGAAGGATTGTAGTGTGGCAGCTGGAACCTCAAAACTTGATCCGATACTCCTATCCATAGTAGCGCCTTGTTTGGTAAATAAAGTGGATGTTTGAGCAAATACAATTGAATACACTAAACAGCTAGCCCATATTGGAACTAGTCTAAGAACATCTTTCGCCTCTTCCACCTCATCATTTGATACATCAGGGGAAATCAAAGCTTTGTTGAGAAATCTGTTTTGAACCAAAATTTACAATTTAAGGATCCTAAAAGAAATATATTTGCGTTGTTTTAATGCATGCACTTTTTTCTCAAATAGGAATTCACTCGTTAGACTACTAAAGCTATGTGGATTTTTTTTCGGATACAAGGAAACTCCTTTGGTGACTTGGCAAGTAAACTCCCATATCCATAGACCACCCAAGTAGACCCATGGAGTCAGACAAATCAACAGCCCTCCATGATTGGCCCCCAGGAGTTATAGGTCACCGGATTTGAACTTGGGATCTCACATGGTGACTCGCATACCTTTACTGCTAGGCCACCCGTTGGGTTTTATGAGGATTTTATAACATGAAGTCAAATTTACTCATACCTGAATTTCTCAGAATCTTGATGAGCTGATGTAGTGGAAGGTGCCGTACGCCAATATCGAGCTGATTTAACAAACACCTGGCCAATTCTAACAAAAGCGCTTCTCTCCTCTATTTTCTTTCCAAACCGATAAGTTCTGGTTCCAATCATGAATATGAACAGGGCAAAACCCATGATCATGCAAGGAATCCCAAAGCCTAGACCCCAACTAATATTATCTTGAATGTAACTAACAACAATGGTCCCTACTGCAGATCCAGAACACAATCCAAAATACCACCAGTTGAAGAATGAGCTTTTGGCTTTACGTTCTTCCGGATTATCTGCATCAAACTGATCAGCCCCAAAAGCCTGAACACAGGGCTTGTGTCCACCTATAGCAAATGCCACAAGATATAGCGAAATGAAAAACATGATAGCTTGGAGCTGTGTTGAAAACGATGATGCACCAATGACACTTTCAGAAGAAAGCAAAGTTGAAAAGGCCAGCATCGCAAGTCCCTGTTGATATATATTCCAAATACGTTAGCATAAAGTGTGCATCCTGTAGTTAAAAGTGTAAGTTATGTATAAAATCAGCCAGGGCCGTCCCATGGATTTAGTGGCCCTATGCCATAATCACAACTAAGCCTTTTAATCAAGTATTCAAGCTTTCTCATCAACGTCGCCTAACCATCTAAACTACTTTATTTCCCGCAAATATATGTATTGGAGAGTTGTTTAGCCAGACACGATTAACAAAGACATGTTAAATGAGCAAAATTGTTGACTGTTTGATAAATTTACTTTACAAAAAATAAAAATAATAACAGAAGCGTAGTTTTGTTTTTAGAAAAATTTAAGCTTATTTTCATCATCCAGTGGTAATATTCTTTGCCAAATTTGGTATAAAAACACCATATTCGGTAGCTATAAACTAGTTTCAACAGTTGGCAACCTAAACGATAAAGTTGTTATATGGATCCAACGAGCCCTACCGATTTTCTGGACCTTTTTTTCAAGAACAACGTGATGTGCCAGATTCAAACACAAAGCCAACATAAGAAGTCAAAAAGTATAGACGAAATATTGGCATACCATAATATAGAGCAGAGAAGCAATTATGATTGTCAGATATCGACCGAGAAAACCATCAGCAATAAACGCCCCAACTAAGGGAAGAAGTGACGCAGTTCCAGCCCACACATTCACATTCTCAGCTGCTGTTGCAGTTGATTGACCCAAGGGTCCGGTCAAGTATGTGATCAAATTTGAACTCACTCCATGATATGCAAATCTTTCCGCTACTTCAACACCTGCATTTATAGACACATAAAAAACTATCAGTAGTTAGTTAGAAGGAGCCACAAAGGTAATGAGAGGTTTATTAACTATACCAATGATAAAATACGCCGATCTCCAGCAACCAGATTTGGATCGCAGGGCTGGACGGCCTTTGTAATCAGTGACACCATCGACATAATTATTGAGCAACGGGGACTCGATTTCGGAGAAGCTGGTATCCGTGCAGTTGTCATCCATGTTACTGAACTTGTAACTAACATAAGTTTCACTGCAAACTTAATATATTGCGAACCAATGAATTTTTATATACATATTTATTAGCACGAATATCACATTACCACATTTGAAGAATATTATACAGATTTTGAAAGCTGGAGCCACTAATCATTCATTAGTCAACCCATTATAACTTAGTTTCATATTCATGTTCATATGCATTTTCATTTTCTTTTGTTTTCTTAGAATTAAAGTGCATTAAAAATTATAAGCATACCTAAATCATATGCACGTATTATAAGCATACCTAAATCACATGTAAATTAATTATCTTAATAATAAAAGATTCTGGAAATCCTAAACAAATGCTTTTATATGAACTTAATAATGCAATCTTAGGCCTATCAGTTCAATGTTTGATTTAGAAAGATCAAAAAGAACATAGAAGCTCGGCTCAACCTGACTAAACTTTGAAGACAGCTTGAGATTTAAAATACAAGAACTCAGTTTCTGAGCAATGTACACAAGATGTTTTAGGTACAAAACAAACAAGTTCACAAGTCGAATGAATGAAAGAAATAGCCCAAGGTACAAGAAGCCCTCAAGCGTAGCAAATCTGGAGGAAGAATAATCCACATGACTCTACAACCTTTAGTATATACACATGAAACCAGGAATCGAACTTCTGTTGCTTTATAGGCAAGTATTTTTATCCAACTTTTGATCATTTGACGATACATCAGTTTTTCGTATCTCTAACATGAGTGAGAGCCACTTTACGACACTTGAAACAATCTTCCATCTCCTTTGAGCTTTGCCAATGGATGAACAAGAAAACAAAAATTTATCAACCGCGCAATGCAGATCACTGCAAGAAGAGCCGCCGAGATACTGCAAGTGCATTGATGAGCTCGGGTCACAAATCAAAGTATTATCCACATGGCATTGGAAGTCAACAGGCTGGTCAAATCTAACATCTACGGAACTGGAACCCATGTGGTTCAACCCATATTCACCCATGCTCACATCTGGTGATGCGGAGTTTATTGGAAATTCAAACCGGGATTTTGGAAGGGAACTATTGCCTTCGGGATTTACAGTTGTCATTAGGGTTCTGAGAGAAGCTTCATCATCATAGGGAAGAACTTTGTCTGTGTGTTGAAATGCAGATATCACCAGTTTTTGTGCTTCGGTCTATGTTTGCAATTTAAAGTAGAGTTGAGAGATTATGCTCAGAATAACAAAAAGAAAAAAAAGCATAGTAAGAAGAAAGAGAAATAAAAGATGAAAATATAGCAAGAGCACTTTACGCAGCTAACCTTTTCTGGTTCAGAGAGGTTGTCGGAAACAACATACTTGCAATTCGTAAGAAGTCCAAGGACTTGTCCCACAACATTAAACACGACACCATCCTTTTTATCAGATTGAGGACAATATAAGTATAGCTTGTTATCATCCAACACACATTTTGTAGCATGCTCCACAACAACTTCCCACATTTTATTGGACATGCCTGGGCCAAGTATCTGCAATGCTCAAAAGTTGGTAAAGAGTATAACTAGTTAACTACTGATATATAAGTTATTTATGTACCAAGAGCGTGTAAACATACATTTCGAAGACTTGTTGGGTCGAGGAAGTAAAGGACTAAGAAATCTTGGACGGTTTTGACCTTTTCCTTGTTCAGCCGCTTGTGAAAAGCTCCATCTTTGCTGATTTTTTCGAGTCTCCATACCTCATCAGACATATACGGTGGGTGATGTTTCTTGTATACTAAAACCAAGAATAATCAACATTAGTTTCAGTTAATAAGTTGAAAAAAAATCAATTTAGATAATAAGATCTAATAAGTCTATAGATCAACATTATTGTGAAACACGGACTTTATTATATAAAAAAATGCTTACATTCCCCACGATGATCCCTAACAATAAACGACTCCGACTTTGCTTCTCTCACTCTAACTCCATCACAGCTATCCAAAACCCGAGCTCCCAACCTAAACCTACGACTCCTCGTCCAGCTCGAATTATCTGTAAAAGAAAGATCACCAACAATGCCTACACCTTCTTTAAGGTTCAAAAAAACATTTCCACTAAGAAGCGGTTTCTTTCCTCGCCTCTCTTTAACAATATTAGCATTAAACTCTTCAAGTGTCCAATTATCACTCATCTCATCACCAAAGTCTCCCTCAAGTACCACTATCTCCACCCTCCATGATGATTCGGAACCACTAGAAACTGTTTTTCCTGTATGAGCGTCGATTAATGCTACTTTTAGCATGTTGCAGTCTTCTCCTTCAATACGGGTTCCAGTAAAAACCGGAAGAGATAGAGGACTGAAGAACTGTAATTGTAAGCTCCTTGGTAAAAATGATTCTGTCTCAATCTCACAATCCCTGTGTGAAATGTTTTTATTAGTCAAGTACGGTTCTTGTGCAAAACGGGCTATGATTTTTGGTTCTGGTTGATTTGGGTTGGCTTAGAACACTTCTTATCCAAATCTTTTAACTTTCTCTAAGAATTAGAGTGTCAAGTATGATTGAACATTGTGGTATTCTAATAATACTAGCAGTTTTGAATGAAATATTTCAAGAGATAAAACATAATCTGAATCAACCATTCATTAGACATGATTTTAAAAACCAAAACGGGTCATTTTTGTTTCAGGCTAAAGCTTGTCTGTTCGGATTGTTACGTTCCAGACAATAGGTTACAATAGGTTTTTATGAGTTACTTGGATTACATATATTTGTACCTAAATTGTAAGAATATAGATAGTTGAAACGAAAATTACTAACATATACAGTGAGTTCATGACAATAGGTTTTTATCAGCTTAGTTCATGACAAACCAACAAAATATCATCCATTAATTAGCATCCAGTAGAATTCTAACCAGTTAACCAAAGGCATATAAATCTGCTTCTCAACATGGCAACTAAGCAAGAAGGTGAGCAAGACGACAGTGAAGGGGACGAAAAGAGAGAGCATGTTCCTCGTCGGAATGTGGTGAACCTTTTCTTTACCAGTTTCCCACCCGAATGGAGCAAGGTAAACATGTATGAACTCTTTTCTGAGGTGGGAGAGATAGCAGACGTTTACGTTGCTAGGAAGTTAAGTAAGGCGGGTAAAAGGTTCGGGTTTGCTCGATTTTTTCGAGTTGGAAATATTCAATCTCTTGAAAAGCGATTGAATCGGATTAGTATTGGGAGCTTTAAACTTAAAGTGAACATTGCTAAATATGAAAAATCTTTTTCAAAGTCAAATCAAGGATGCAAGAGAGATGGATGGGTGCTCGATATCCCTCCAAAGTTGCATAACTTACCGAGTTCTTCATTTATTAATACAATGTTTCAGAAACCACAGGAGGGTGAATATGTGATGATTCATTCACTTGTAGAACTTCAACCCATATGGTCGTGTTTTAATGTAACAGATTGCAAGGTCAAATACATGGGTGGTTCGATATTTTCACTAGAATTCAGAAACAAAGAGGAAGAACTGGATTTGAATCAGGCCAACTCTGAAAGTGCAGAAAATATTGCTGAAATTGGCATTAGAAGTAAAGTCGATGACGGTGGTGTTGATAGTATACCCATAAAAATTAAGGAGACATATGGGATTACCATGGAGAGCGGCATGGCTGGAAAAGTTGTCACTCCCGGTCATTTTCCGGCGAGCACGGAAACCGATGGCAGAAATATTTATCATTTTCCCGCCCAAGCCCATAAAGCAGAAATTTTGAAATTTGAATCAAGAGTAGGGATTCCCTGCACACAAATGGATGAGCCGGCTGTACATGCTACAAATGAGCATGAGATGTCACCATCTAACATTGGAGAAAAGGAAATGTCTACATCTAACATTGGGGAAAGAGTTGACATCAAACCAAGGCCATCTGATTCGGATTTGAAAAAGATAATAGCGTATTCTAAAACGCTTCGTCCAAACATGTCTAATGAAGAAATACGTGAAGGATTTGTTAAGTTTCAATCAGAAAATTATTTGAGTCCATCTCAAAAGGCGGCTCCAATAAAAAAGAAAAAGATGAGAACTGTGAACCTTTTCGACAATGCTCAGAATTTTTTTTGCAAGAAATCGGTGAAGGGGAAAAAATGCCACTCCAAAACGAAGATCAACCAAAGAGCTCAAGTTGCTGCGTAAAGTAGCGTGTTAATTTGTTTGTTTATGGAGTCGTGGCTTGTTAGTGTATTTTCTGGTGGTGATTGGTTTTTCAAGTGCGATTATTTAGGTTTAGCATATTATTATGTGTTGGTTCTTAATTTCAATCTGGTGAGGTGGTTGTTTTTGGCTGTTTTTAGGCTTTTTAGGAGATTTCCTCGGTTGTTGCTATCGGGTTTTGTATCTCCTAGCTTCTTGCTAGTTTTTAATATAAATTGCCGTTAAAAAAAAACACGTTCCAGACACTTTTTGTGCCCATCTGACATGTTTCCTTTTTCTACTAACTTTTTTTAATTTCTGTCCATTTAACCTTTAGAGATCAACCATAACTTGAGTAACTCATTAATAAGAGATTAACTTACCACTTCAAGTTAGCAATATGTTTCTCCAACGCCACTTCAACTTCCTCTCTCACCTGCATCACGATGAGTCAAGTTTAAATGCAGATATTATCATCGCAGTTATTTTGGCCGATATAGAAATAGATCAATAAGACATACACTGTAAGCATATATTGAGCAATCTACTTGGAGGAAATAAATACGCAAGTTGATTGTGAAGGATGGTTTCAAAATGGATAAAAAGTTAGTAACACATTTCACTTACTACTCTGCGGATCAAAGGCTCCAAAACCGGCTCAACATATTTATGGATGGTACAGAACTTCATCACCTCCAACACCGCACTGTATACAATATGAAAACATTTCTCAGGTTTAGCAACAATCATTTTGAAGTTGCGAAGTGAAAAATGAAGATGATACTATACTCGGTTACTCTTTTGTTGTTAAAGTACTAATGTTCATAACAAGGTTTTGAAATATAAATTGTTTGCCATTAACTTTCTTCTAAAGCATTTGAGTCCTAAATTTGACGACTTAAGTTAATACACTTATAAATTGTTAAGATGAACTCTGCCCACTGGGCATGGTTTAATTTGTCTATCAAAGGAATATTTTAATTAATTCAAGTGAAAATCATATTTAAATATAGTAATTTACAAGTTCATTTAATGTGTATTTAATGTATTTTTTTATTAATTAGGAAGTTTTGTGTTTATTAACTACACCCTAAACTCTGCCTAGCGGGCATGGTTTAGCAAAACCCTTTTTTTTAATGGCGATTTGTATTAAAACTTATTATTCAGCTTTAGATTCAGTTTCAGTTTTAATTATTGTTAGCAAAATACAGTAGTGATTCTTAGTGGGTTAATGTGTTATTAGTCTAAGTATTAAATTAGACTTAGGGTGCGTTTCTTTATTTTCCTGATTGGATATGGTTTCTTTTTGCAAAAAGTGTTGCTTTTTGGTAACAATTGATGCGTTTCTTTTTTGTGCTTAACGAACTATCACAACACGGGTTTTGCTAAATTCCACACAAACTTTCCTAATTAACCAGAAAATGCATTAAATACTCATTCAAATATAGTAATTTATAAGTTCATTTAATGTGTATTCAATGCATTTTCTTGTTAATTATGAAAGTTTGTGTGTATTAAATACACTTTAGCAAAACCCGACACAAATAAAAAAAACTACTTTACCCAGAATCTTTTATTGACAGTGAATGAAAACAATTACTCGGATCAATCAAAATAATGAAAGTAGGTTTAAAATTTTTTACACAGATTCCAAACCCCAATTCTTACTTGGATCGAATGACATAACCAATAATAAATATGTTTTATTCCATGTTCAAATTCATTATTCAATTTAACTTCAAATTTAGAATACAGCCCCAATTAAAACATTGTTTCAAAGGAATGTTTGAATCTAGTTTTTTTGGAGATAACTCAATGGAGATGGTGAAGGACGAGCCGGACCGGTGACGTGAAGGTGGTGGTAGACTGACGACGTGGCACCGCTGGAGCGGCAGCGTGAAGGTGGTAGCAGGCTGGGGTGGGAGTGATGCAGATTTGGAACCATGAAATGTTGATTTGATTGGGGAAGAAGAAGTGAAAAAGAAATAGGGTAAAAATGGATTTTAAATTTGACGTGGGGGTGTCTGTTTGTGAAAGGGTAGGATTTTTGTACCCTTTTGGATTTAGGATTTCCTTCCCTATTAAGCAATAAAGAAACACAATTTTATATCTTCTCAAAAAGGAATTATTACCAAACAGGACATTAAGCATTAAAGAAACAGCCCCTTAAATTAGGATTGCTTGCTGTGTAAGGCAAGAAAGTTAATTATCGAATTCGAATTCCATAGTTATTGTACCCTCTCATCTTTATAAATATAAATGATGGGGGATGTTAGTTGGAACATTCTTCTTTACTTATTAGTTAATTAATAATGTAACGTTTGGAGTCACGTGTGTGTTTTCTTTAAGTCTATATTCCGCGTTAGCTTTCAAGATTTGTTTGTCTTTTTTCAATGAGTGGTGTTAGAGCTAAGGTGACATTGGTCTCTTGAATCTAGGTCGACTCAAAGGTGTACAATCCCAGCAAGTAATCTCTTCTCTTTTAGGTTCGTCAGTTTCTGCGCAGCAGTAGGAGATTCGACGTTGCATGTTCGTTAACCGTTGGATCTTTGTGAAATTCGAATCGTAGGTCAAAGACACATAGGTCTAGAGTCTCACCGGAGGGATCTATAGTAAGAGGTTCGTATAGATATAAAAAGAGGTTGAAGTTGATGGTCCACAAACTACAGGTTCTATTCAAAGTAGATTCCGATCAAGGGTTTGAACACTTAAGATTGTTGGGTTTTTTTGCAAGATTCTTGGGTTTATCAACCTTATTGAAAAGGTTTAATACAACAAGGTTAAAACTTCAAAAGGGTTTTTACAAGGTTGAATCTTTGAGCTTCATTGTGTTATTTTTGAGGTTGTAGAGACAATCAAGTTTGAATGGTAAAAAGGCTTCAAGGTTTAGTTGATTATCTAGGATCTTGAACCGTTGAAGTTTGAAGGTAACCGTGGTTTGTTGGAATTCAAATCTTGGTGATTCTTGGAAGACAAATAAGGTTTAGCTTTGTTTTGGGGATTTAAGAAAAGTGATTACTTGGAGTAAAAGTTATATCAAGGTTGTAGACTTGAGGTGGAAAGATCAAAGCTTTAGGATTTTTTAAATGTTAGTAGATCAATCTTTACAATAAAGTGGGCTTAGCACGCGGCTTGTGAGACTTGTTCGTAAAGTTGGTTGAAAAGCTACTTGACAAGATTTGTAGCAAGGTTAAAGAAGAATGGCTAGTACGAGTATGAATGCTAGGTTAAACATCGAGAAACTCGATGGGAATAGTGTACAAAAGCATAGAGGTTCAAAACAAGTTGTGTTCAAGCAACTTGGTTCTGGTGTTAAAACAGGTGTCCATGGAGTACATGTTCAAAGTGTTTGGTTTAAGGGGGAACTGCAGGGAGCTCAAGGGAATCGTGAAGACGAGATTTTTCAAGTTAGTAAAGATGATGCTACAGTGGCTCAAAGACGATTGGAGGACAAGCAACTTGAAGTAAAGATAAACACGAACTGCTTAGTATACACCTTGGTATAAACGTGGGGCAAACATTATAGTAACTGGAGTACCTAGTGAAGAGAGTGCATAAGATAATGTTGCTGAGAGGAAGAAAGTGAGAGACGTCTAAGGAAAGCTAACTTTGATATTTACTAAGGTACAATGTCTCGTTAACAAGGTGGTCCCTGGTTCGAGGTTCCAACATCGGAGGAAGATGTTGAGTATCAGTATAGACTAAGAATCACTGTTAAGGTGGAAATTGTTAGAATATAATAGCAATTCTTAGTGGGTTAATGTGTTATTGGTCTATGTATAGCGATTTAATTGTACTTAGTTAAATAAAGTTATGATTAGACTTAAACAAGGATTGATTGATGTGCAAGGCTAACAAGGTAATTATGGAATTCAAATTCCATAAGGATTGTACTCCCTCATCTCAATAAATAGAGATGAGGATGGATATTAGTTGAAACCAAGGCTGTCAAACTCGCGAGTTTACACGTAAGATCGTACGATCTTACGTGCCCACCTGATAAAATCATGTAGGATCGGTGTAGGATCGCATCAGAGGTAGGATCGTAAACTCGCACGTAAGATCGCGTGTCGATAAGAGTTTACCAAATTACCAAAAAAAATTTTTAGAAAGGCACTAAATTACGAATTTACTAACTTAGTGACTTACATACTTATTAGCCCGTTACTTTTTTATGCCTAAAAAGAACAATACGAGTCCGCTGATCTCATTAACAAGTATTGACGTTTCATTTCCAGATTTTCGAAATAAACCTAATTATCCACTTTCTCCAGATTAAAATTACATGAAACAAATTAGGGTTCTTCTTCTTATGTTCTAGTTACCTGAAGCAAAAAAGTTTCTTACATGTAATTGTTGTTTTTTCTTTTATCTTTTCATAGTTTTAACTATTAACCTATAAGTTTTAATTTAGATAGACTGATTGTAGTGATACTAGTGATGTACTTTGTTTTGAGTCGTTTATTACGCTTGCTATGTATTTTTTTATTCCGCTAAATCGTAAATGTGACGATTGAAACTTGACTTTTTTGTGTTTTACTTTTACTTTAGGATTTTAAATTTGAAATTTGACATTTTCAAGAGGATATTATATAAATTTATCTTTGATGATGAGTATAAATAAAAATAGTTTGACTCGTTTATCCGTTGCTTACAGAACATGATAAATTGGTAGGATCTTACGATCCCGATCCGATCTTATGATCTCGATCTTGCAAAGACAAAAACGATCCCAGATAGGATCGCGATCTTGACAGCCTTGGTTGAAACATTCTTCCTTATTTATTCGTTAATTAATACAATGTAACGTTTAGGGTCACGTTTGTTTTCTGTAAATCTATATTTTGCACTACGTTTTAAGGTTTGTTGATTTTTTCCTAATAGTTTCAGTTTTTATTTATCTAAGTTGATGACCTAAAAACACATACTAGACAAATCCTACCCAAAAAGTGATTAACAGCTTATGATTGTTATTATAAATACTTAATATAAAATAAGAAATGGTAAAACATATTGTTGGAAGATAAAAAAAAACCTAGAATACCAAAATCTTTTGCTTAAACATGTGCGTCAGTAGTAATTTATTGGCCTTGTTTACTTTTAGACAAACAAATTTTTTAATGACAAACATGCTTAGATTTGTTAAGCCATTGTATATCTCTCAATCAGTTCTCTTATATAAATAATAACATAGTGATACAATTCTAATGATGCACGACGATCATTAAAATAGTTATAATATTCAATATTGGCCTATAATTTTTATCTATTTTTCAACGACTACAATATAGCATTAATAAGATGTTTTTCTGTATTTTTTGAAAGGCAACCTTTTTTGTATTAATCAAGATCCTCGATGCTCTATATTGATCATGTTTAGTAAATTAAGACCATCTTTTACATTGATCATGAAAACGCGTTAAGTCATTAACAGACTTACTTTCTGAAAGATGGACGTTTACGTCGAGCTTCACAAGACGACTGTTGTTCCTTTTCCTCCAGCGACGAAAACATGCATGCATCGTCCTGCTTTTGCCGCTTCTGTGACATGATAAGAATTGTACGCGCGGTTGCTAGTTATATTTTAGAAATCTGAAAGTAGTACCAGCTAGAGAAATGGAAACTTTGTAGTTGATCATAAGAGTATGAACATTTGTAGTCTTGTCCAAACTAATGAAATAAAAAAATGAATCTGATGAGGATGAGGAATAATCGACAGAAACGACCAACATGCGGTGTCAGATTACAAGACAAATGTTCAAAGAATTCTTTTGACAATTAATTGAAAACAAACAAAAAAGTTGTTTGGACTTCACTTGCTAGACTGTACGGAACATGCCGAAATTTTGGTCCATATAAAAATATCATATCATGGAGTATGGTCCACGATAGCTATGACTCAGTCTAATTTTGAAATTGGGTTTATTCGGGTATTATTGTGTATTTGCTTCTATATATATAATATTAATAAATCAAATATGAGATTTCATAGTTATTAGAGAATAGATATAGCTCAAGTACGACAGTGGGGTTGGGTCTATCATGGTTTCATTACATATTTGCTTTATATAAATCGTATCAATAAACCGTATTAGGGTTTTATCGATCTAGCATGGTATTATAGCGGGTTTAATTATCACCTAGGTGGCTATATTAAGACGCCTCCCTTAAGTCACCCCGTCAAACCCTAGTCGCCACCATTTATCACTTGTTAATAAAAGTTTAATTTTCGGCTAAAACCCTGTGTGCATATTGTTTTGGCCATAACTTTGTATCCTTTTGTACTTAATTGACACAGTCATCATCATTCTTTTCGTTTTTCAAATTTGCACAAAACCCAACTTGAATCACCTCAGCCGGTCGTTGAACGCGGCTCCACGCGCTCTTAAAATACCTCTTCTCACCTGGTAAAATAGTTCAGGGACTAATTGTGTCAAGTTTGTTTTTCAAATTTAGTAGATAAAGGTTTATTGAGCTATATGGCAAGAGTGTGAAAGATGGAGGGGTGTTCCTGTTATCCTGGTGAAGTGTTAAGTCGGTTTTGGGTCAATGCTATAAAAGCTTGAGTCGTCTCCTGTTTCTTCACTTTTCATCTCTCTCTCTCTCTCTCTCTCTCTCTCTCTCTCTCTCACATTGTAAACCCTAATAGAGATCATCTTGATCTTGATCTGGTTATTGTTGTAATAGAACTATTATCAATTTAGATAATAGATCCATAACTGAGTAGCAGTGGTGGATAGTTTGGTTGATTGATTTACTAATTAAGATCAGTTTCTGGGTTGTTATTGATACTCAAATTGAGATTTAAGTATTATTTGTTAATAAGATTCATAATTTCTTTATGGTATCAAAGTCAGGTTGCTCTGAAAATGATTTTTAAAGAAAAAAATTAATTAGTGTTTCAAAAAATTTAGAGGTTTTTCAAAAATAACCAGTTAATTTTCAATTAAAATCGTTTTCATGTAAGATCTGTGGTTTAATTGCACAGATCTATTGTTAATTTCAAAAAACATTTTGAAAAATTAGGGTTTCGTGGATCTTGGTAATTCTACTCTCTCTGGTTGATTGGTTGGTGATTAAGATTGCTTAATCATTGGATTTGAAAGTTCTGGGTTTGATTTGCTCTAATTTGAGGAATTAGGGTTTTGTGGATCTTGGTGATTGGGTGTGGGATATTGCTGATTAATTTGCTAGCCTTCTTGACTAAGTGAATCAAGAAGATAGTTAGTTTGGTATTACTTTCCGCTGCATATCATTCAAAAGCTCTGTAACACCTCTTTTCTCTTTCTCTTATTAGTGTTAATTGTGTGACAACCCGAGAATTTCGGTTCAATAACTTAGCCGTTTTCGTGTAGTAATTTGAATTTTTAAATGTTTCGTTTAGCTTTACCGTTTAACCGGGAAAT